>JAHRHJ020003194.1:0-239509 GCA_019776745.2 Taxus chinensis | reverse complement strand
CATATGCTCACGAAATTATGACAACAAACCCTTTGAATCTAAACAAGAAAAAGACACTGTTGCTATACCCTAGCCACTAGAATCATCAACGTCATCTGATAAACCTCACATCTCAATTTTATTATCCCCCAAAGAGCCTAATAAAACATCATTATATAAAGCAAAAATTTCAATAAAAACCACCCATCTTCCTCTCACCACATTGCAGAAAATAGCCACTAAACAATTACACCATTTCCCTATCAAAATATCACTCTATGAACTCATTCAGATATCACCACCATACAAAAAAAACCATGATAGAAGCACTTCAATCCATTACTGTCTCAACTAATGACTCCACCCCTCTTAAAAAAATTGTAAGTGCTCTAAAAACATCCATCATGATTTCCTTTGAAACATCTAAAATACCCACTCTTAGACCAGAAGACCATGACTTATCATTTTTTATCACTACTCAAATCAATTATTTCTCTATCAAAAGAGTCATGATTAATAGTGGTGCCACTATCGACATTATATCCTCTCTAGACTTTGATCATCTTAGACTACCCAATATAGTTATTTCTCAAACCCCAGTCCTATTGCATTCATTTAATGACATAATCGCACCCACACTAGGCATTATCATCTTACCACTTAAATTTGGTGTCAAAACCCTACCATAACTCTTCTGCATCATAGAAGGAGAGTTCCAATATAATATGTTATTAGGAAACCCTTGGATATGCACCATGTGTTACATTCCCTTAACTCTCCATCATTGCCTTAAGTATGAACATGAAGGATATACCTACATGGTCCCCGCTGACCCGAATCCATTTGTTGACTACTATATGATGTATCATTGGAAAAATGTATTAGTACCTAAATCCATATCTGAGTCTTCTAATCAAGCATCCACTAGCACATTAGTGCTTTCTTCCAAACTACCAGATGATTCCTCTATTAAAGAAGCTGTAAAATGTCTCACTCTTGGGGTATATCATCTTCTTATGCTTAACTCTATCCCATCACCAAAGACATACATCCAATTTCACCCCCCCAGGGTTGAATTGATAACATACATCAGGATTCCCAAGTCCCAGGCTGAAAAAGAACGAGCTCTGAGAGAATGCGAGAAGTTGCAGAAAATAAGCCTGGGCCAGAAAAAATTGTGAAAATCGGCTAAGTCCTTGTCCTAGAAATATTTGGGACATGCGGGACACCAAGGCGCGGTTCGGCCGAAACGCCTCCAGGCGGCCCGCGAAGCAAAGGGACATCTGGGACAAATGGACGCGAAATGCCCGAATCGGCCGAAAGAAAGAAAATTTGTCCAAGTCCTTCACCGAGAGCAAGCGGGACAAGAGTACGCGGAAGACCCGAACCGGCCGGTTCGGCCGAAACAGGAAACTTTCGCACTGGGACATCTGGGCCGTGAGTGCGCGGAGGACGCGAACCGGCCGGTTCGGCCGAAACAGAAAATTTTAGCACAAGGACAAGTGGGACAAAGGGACGCGCGGGACGCGGATAGCCGAAGGAGCCGAAAGCCAATCAGATAACGCCACGTGTCACTGGCAGAAAGGGGACGTGGAAGCCCATTTCGGGTGAACCGGAAGAATTTGTCCCAGACAGCACTGGGACATCCGGGACAAAAAGACGTGGTGGACGTGAAAATCCGGCAGGCCCGTGGACGAATCACAGCATGACACGTGTCGTCAAGGAAAAAGGTCCAAAAAGTCAAAGGGGCGAGTTTTCGAGCACTGATCCAAACCAATGAAATAGTGCCACGTGTCCAAGTTTAAGGGGCCCACAAGAAAAACCCATGAAAAGGTGGAGAGAGGGAATTGCTCAGCGAATCAGAGCCCGCCACGTGTCGTCCAGATGGCAGAGCGCGGGAAAAGAAATTTAAAAATCTGTTTTCACCTGTTTTGTGCCCTAAATCTTCAGATCATCATATCTTTCGATCCAGAGCTCGGATTTGCACGTTCTTGATATCAACGGAAAGCTGTTGAAATTCTCTACATGATTCTGGGATCAATCTTGAATTTTGGTGCTGTTTGGAGGGAGAAAATTAAGAAAATGTCTCTGACGCGTGGTGATAGTAATGCTTCAACAACCAACTTTAATGCAGCAGACAGCTCGCCGCTCCTGTTAGACAGCTCCCGTTTTGCCAAAATCCACCGCTTCTATCATAATGAGATGATTTTAAATGTATCTAAGAAGTGGTTGTGGTAGATTTTACTTTCCTCTCTCTTTCTTCTCTCATTCTTAGTATATATTGTAAAGAGGAGCTCCTTTAATAGGTCGGACATTCTTGTTTTGCATCCTCCCTTCTTCCCTGCTTGCAAGAGAATTTGTGGAGCTTTTCAAACCTCCCATATGGATTGTAATGCCAGTTTTTTGCCTCTTGGCCACTGCAATGTACTGTATCGACTCTTGAGCAATATATATATGTTTGTGATTGATTCTCAACCCTCTCATGTATTCATTGCTGTTATTTTGATCTCTTATTGCAGTTTGGTTACCTGTGCATAGTGTTTGTATTGCATCTATGTGGTCTGTGTTAGATTTGCAAAACGAGTGTCTAACATTCCTTGGTGCATCACCTCTGTAGTTTAGGTTTTATTCTATGCATTTTCTCACCCTGTCTCCTTGACAAGTTAGATTAGGTTTTAGTAAACCCTCTGCATTTTTGTGTGCATCTGAACAGAGGAATAGGAACCAGCCTTCTCTGGAGAATCCTTTCTCATCTTTACAAGTCCCACACTTGGAGAAAGGATTCCATGTTGTGCAATCACACTGGATGCCTGAACATCAACCTAGAAGCCTGATCTGCATCCAGGGGTGCTGTGAGTCTGCAACAACAGTTTTGGCACGCCCGGTGGGACACTAGAGGTCTCATTTTTATTGCAGCAAAGTTGATATGCATCTGCTGCAGTTTTCTTGCTTATAAGAGCTATTATTTGCATATCTGGCGACTCCAAGGGGAAGAATCAACTGGTTTCAGCAGTGCAGGCCTGAAAACTCATGAGAAGAATCACCACAAGGTCAAGAGTCAGAGAAGAAGAGGTGCTGTTTGAATACCTGCAGTTATCTCCGAGAAGAAGGCAAAGAGGAAGAAGGATTCAAAGGTCTCCATCTCCACCAAACAGAACTCTCTCAACTCCTCCACCTGACAGGCCTTTCTTTCAATATACAAGGGTTTTAAGACCAATCAGAATGGCTCAGAACAACCCCTACGTCAACTTCACAGGCAGCAGCCCACTTGCTCTCAATGCACAACATCCAGTTCCTATTGCAGCCTTGAAGAACATTCCCTACTTCACTGGAGAAAATCAGACTACTCCAGGTGATCATGTTAAAGATATTGCTAACCTTTGTGCAATCCATGAAATCGATGAAATGCAAGTGGCTGTCAAATTACTGGCATCTTCATTCAAGGGTAAAGCATTGCAATGGTTTAGGAGCCTTGGGGCTGGTTCTATTACAAACTGGAATCAGCTGTGCATTGCACTTCATGAGCAATTTGGAGAGAAGGGAGACAACTTGTCTCTTTTGGAGCAGTTGACAACTATCAAGAGAGCCCCCAACGAGCAGCTGACTGACTTCAACTTCAGATTTCAAAGGTCTTGGGATAGGATTCCAGTGGCAGTCAGGCCAACAGCAGGAGGTGCTTTTCTATATTACCTTAAAGCTTTGAATTCTGATATTTCTATGTTAATTCAGTCCATGGGAGGCACAACAATCCCTATGGCTTATAGCATTGCCATTAGAGCCGAAAACTGTCTTATTCAAGCTGGTAAACTGGCTCCTAGGCCTCCTATGCCCTTGTATCCAAACTTAGAAAATCCAAGCACTAGTCAAGCACCCACTTTGGCTCCTGTTCCCACTCCTAGAAATCAGAGTTCGAATGAAGCTTCCACTTCATCTCCAAGTGCTTCAAATGAACTCCAAGAGGTCATGAAACAGTTGCAAAATTTGGGAAATGAGCTGGTTACTATTAAGAGGCAGCAAGCCCAAGGTTTCAGACCTTCTTATCAACCTCAAGCTCAGCCTAATAGGCAGCCATACCAACCACAAAGACCACCTAATCCAACTGCAAATATGAATCAAAATCAAAGCCAAGTAAGGCCTCCTGCCAATAGACCATTCCAGCCCTATAATCCAAATGCCATATCTGCCTCTAAGGCATTAGTGCCAACACAGAACAACATTGCTCAGGAATATGATTGGTGCTTTCCATGCAACGAGCCTCACAACCAATCCATGTGCTTCAATGGTGCTCTCAATCAAGCACTAATGGTGACAACTACCGGTGTGGAGGGCGAGGGCAGTCAAGGAAACAGCCAACAACCAGAAACATTCCAACAGCAATCAGCCCCAAATGACACTACATTGGTGAACTGGCAAGCAGAAGATTTCTGTGGCATGAATCAGGCAGTTTCTCAAGGTGTTGCAGCCAACACAAGGTCAAAAAGGAGGAATCTGGGTGAAGAACAGCCATTAGCCCCAGCCAATCCACAACCTTCCACGGCTCCACAAATGATTGGCAAGCAGAGTCCAGTTTCAAATACACAAGGGCAGCCAAGAACAGCCCCTAGGCCAACTCAAATGCCAGCTGTTGCTGCCCACGTGCAGGGAGTAAACGTGCAAACCAAAGGACAGCAGAGAGATTCTTCATCACCATTCAGTATCATTGATCAGATGAAGAAGACAAACGTTAACATATCAATGTGGGAATCCCTATCTATCCCAGGCCAAAGAGATCTGCTGCAAGCTGCCATGAAGGATTGGACAACTTCGAATCAGCGGGTTCAGATGCAAGACAAAGTGCTTACAAATGCTGCCCAGCCTGAAGGAAGTCATGGAGGACAACAAGGTAAAATGTTGAAGCCCCCTCCTTTCTATGTTTCATTAATCATTGGGGATAAACTAGTACACAATTGCATGATTGATTCCGGGGCAAGTAGCTCCGTGATGCCCAAGCAAATAGCTGATCAGCTGGGTCTCGAATATGAAGTAATATCTAAAGGAGTAGTGCAATTGGATGGGACAGCAATAGCAACAGTTGGAGTGATTAAAAACTTGAGTCTTACCTTGCATGCATGTCCAAATGTTGTTGTCTTACAAGATGTATCAATCATAGACCTTCCACCACTCTTTGCCCTTTGCTTGTCAAGGGACTTCACAGCCAAGATTGGAGGGTATTTGTCTGCTGATTGGTCTCACATGCTGTTTAGAACAAGGTATGGAACTAAGGCCACAATCAGATCCGAACCCATTGCAAACTTCCATATTGAGCCTTACACCCCAAGTCAGATTAATGCCAATTGCTCAGCATTTGATCAAGAAGATCACCCTAGTACTGATGAGGCTGACACCAAGGTTGGAAGTATCCCGGACCTAACTCTTGATGAATGGGCAAACAAGATACATGCTTTTGATCCCTATCAAGAAGTAGAAGAATCTGAGCTGGGAGTCTATTGTATACACGAAGAAAATCAACCTGTTCCTAGCATCACCAAGCCAAGCCATAATGATGACAACGAGGTATGGCAGCTGTTTTTTGACGGATCAAGGAGTAGGCAAGGTGCAGGAGGTGGAGCCATGCTTGTTTCACCCCAAGGAATAAAGTACTATTCAGCTTTTAGATTTCAATTTGCATGCTCCAATAACACTGCTGAATATGAAGCCTTGGTGCAAGGGATGCATTGGGCAATCAAGAGAAAAATAAAGAATCTGCAAGTCTTTGGGGACAGTGAATTGATTGTAAATCAGGTCAAGGGACGGCATGCTGCCAAGAATGATCTACTCAGGTGCTACAAGAACAGGGTGTGGGACCTCATGGAAGATTTTGAAGGTTTTGGCATCGAATCCATTCCCAGGAAAGAGAATCAAGCTGCTGACAGGCTTGCAGCAGTAGGGGCAGCCTTTGACATTACGAAAAGCATTCAACAAGACAAGGTACAGCCAAACATCCACGTGATTGTGAGGCCTTCAGTGCCGGATAACAATGTCAGTTGGCAAGTGTTTGAGAATGACCAGCAAATCGTCAATTTCCTACAAGAAGAAGCTGAGTTCTCTGCCAGGAATCAAGACAAGTTGCATCAGCAGTATGGTGACCAAGTGGTGCAGTTGAGAACTAACAAATTACCAAAAGGCCTCATAACCTTGGAGTCAATCTTCAACCCGAATGATCAGTTCCGGAAGGAGAAGGCAAACATTCAAGTAAAGGGTGAGGATTCAGAGCCTATTTTAGTGGAAGAAGGCAAAACATTGCAGATTGGCAAAGTAAGTACCTCACAAGAGAAATCTGATTTTGTTCAGCTTTGCCAAGAATTTCCAGATGTCTTCGCTTGGAGCTATGAAGACTTGAGAGGATTCAATCCAAATTTGGCACAACATACCATAGAATTGGATCCAGATGCTAAGCCCATCAGGCAGAAGCAGAGACCAGTCAACCCTCACATTGAGCCTCTGATGAAGAAAGAGCTAAATAAGCTAATAGAGGCAAGCATTATATTCCCGATCAAGCACTCAAGCTGGGTTGCTAACTTGGTTCCGGTCAGGAAGAAGAGCGGAGAAATCAGGTTGTGTGTGGACTTCCGAGACCTCAATAGGGCATCTCTCAAGGATCATTATCCACTCCCTTCCATGGAGCAAATATTGCAAGTAGTATCCGGTTCAGAGAGATTCTCTCTCCTAGATGGCTACTCAGGGTATAATCAGGTGATGGTAAAAGAAGAGGACCAATTCAAGACAGCCTTCACAACTAAATGGGGCACGTATGCTTACAAGAAGATGCCATTTGGGCTGTCAAACGCTGGTGCTACCTTTCAAAGGGAAATGGACATGGCGTTCAAGGGCTTGATCAACAAGGTAGTGCTGATATACCTTGATGACATCACTGTATTCTCCAAGAATGCAGCAGACCATCTCTTTCACCTCAGGCAAGTGTTTCAGAGGTGTAGAAAGTTCGGAGTGTCTTTGAACCCCAAGAAGTGCATCTTTCTTGCACATGAAGGAAAGCTCCTTGGCCATATTGTCTCGAAAGAGGGACTGGCAATTGACCCAGAGAGAGTTGAAGCCATAAGAGCACTGCCATTGCCAAGTCACAAGAAGGCTCTTCAAAGCTTCTTGGGAAGGATCAATTTTGTCCGCAGGTTTATCCCAGATTTTGCAGCCCTTGTCAAGCCCATCACCAAAATGTTAAAGAAGAGCATGGCTTTTAAGTGGACAGCAGAAGGCAAGGAGAGTTTTGAGGCAATCAAAGAAGCTATCTCTCAAGCACCAACTCTCATTAACCCAGACTTCTCCAAGGATTTCATCCTCTATGCATTTGGAGGTGATGACACTATCTCTGCCATTCTGGTACAGCAGAACAAAGATAATGATGAGCAGCCGATTGCCTTTTTCAGCCAGAGCCTAGATGACTGCGAGGTGAGGTACTCTTTTATTGAAAAGCATGTACTTGCAGTAATCAGAAGCTTGAAGAAATTCAAGCATTTAGTCTCAAACAACAAGGTCCAGTTGCTGGTCTCACATGCTGGAGTTAAAGACTTCCTCCTCAACAAGGATTTGAATGAGAAAAGGGCAGGTTGGATCACCCGTGTCATGGAGTATGACATTGATATCAAGATCACCAAGCTGGTAAGAGGGAAAGGACTGTGTGAGCAGCTGGTTTTGGGGAAGCAAAAGGAAGTATGCAACGAAGAAGAGGCTGTTTTGACAGTCCAGGACAATCATGAGCCAAGTGGCAATCAAGAAGAAGACGATGCTTCCCCCACTCCTTGCTGGACCCAAGATATTATGCACTTCCTAGGTACAGGCCAGTGCCCCCTAGAGATGAACAAGACCCAAAGGAGACACTTCAGGTTGCAGGCTGTTCCGTATGCCATTGTTGATGGAGTTTTGTTCAAGAAAGACGTGAATGGAGTGCTGCTGAGATGCATTAGCACAGATCAGATTCAAAGGGTGTTGGAAGAGTTTCATGGTGGACCAGCTGGTGGCCATTTTGCACCAAGAGTGACAGCTCTAAAAATCATGAAGGCTGGTTATTATTGGCCTAAAATCTTCAGTGATTGCTATGCATGGATCAAGAGGTGTAAGAATTGTGCATTCTTCACAGGAAAAGAGAAGTTTGCTGCCCTTCCATTGCATCCAATCTCAGTTGACCAGCCATTCATGCAATGGGGTTTGGACTTCATTGGAGTCATTAACCCCAATTCAAGCCAAGGGCATAAATGGATTTTGACAGCCACCGACTACTTCACCAAATGGACAGAAGCAGTAGCACTCAAAGAGGCAAATGAGTCTAGCATCCTAGACTTTTATGAGGGAATAACAACCAGATTTGGTGTACCTGCCACAATAATCTCTGATAATGCATTGGCATTCATTGGATCTAAGGTGACTGAGTGGGCCGTCAAGAACGGTATTTACCTGAGCACTTCATCGAACTATTACCCTCAGGGTAATGGCCAGGCCGAGTCTACAAACAAGAACTTGTTGAGGATCATTAGGAGAACTCTTGATGAGAATCAGAAGTCTTGGCACACCAAGCTGAAATCAGCCTTATGGGCTGATAGGATCACTCCCAAAAGATCCACAGGTAACTCTCCATTCAGGCTTGTCTATGGAAGAGAGGCAATCTTGCCCATGTCACTTGAGTTGCCAACATTGGAACTCATGAAGCAGCTGGAGTTACTTGAATTTGAGCCCATGGAGGTGAGGTATGCAGAGTTGATGGAGCTGCAAGAGATCAGAAATCAGGCATCCCAAGCAATGGAAAAGGATCAAGCTTTGATCAAGAAAACCTTCGATAGAAAGGCCAAGGATAGATCTTTTCAAGTTGGAGATCTAGTGTTGAAATGGGATGCGGACAGAGCAAAACCGGGAAGGCATTCAAAATTTGATGCTATTTGGAGTGGCCCATACATGGTCACAAAGTGCAAGAGCAGCAATGCTTTCCAATTGGCCTCATTGGACGGTGAAGAACTGCAGATTCCAGTAAATGGAATCTATCTCAAACATTGCTACTGAAAATAAAAGGTTCACCCTTGTAAATATTAGTCTAGATTTCAATTCCTCTAAGTGCGTATGCACATTGTCTTGTTGTAGTTAGGTTTCAGTTTCCCTAAGTGCTTTGGCGCAGGTTTTGTTGCTCCTAGATTGAGTTTTTACAGTTCAGCGTGCTCTCGTGGAGGGAGTTGCAGTATCAGGCTCATTTCAGGTCATTGCTTATGACTCCATGCCCAATGGATCGCTAAAAGGCAACTGGTCTTTTCATCTAGCAGGCAGATGACCCCGCTGAGTCGCCAAATTGTTATCCAATTTCACCCCCCCAGGGTTGAATTGATAACATACATCAGGATTCTCAAGTCCCAGGCTGCAAAAAGAACGAGCTCTGAGAGAATGCGAGAAGTTGCAGAAAATAAGCTTGGGCCAGAAAAAATTGTGAAAATCGGCTAAGTCCTTGTCCTAGAAATATTTGGGACATTTGGGACACCAAGGCGCGGTTCGGCCGAAACGCCTCCAGGCAGCCCATGAAGCAAAGGGACATCTGGGACAAATGGACGCGAAATGCCCGAATTCGGCCGAAAGAAAGAAAATTTGTCCAAGTCCTTCAGGAGAGCAAGCGGGACAAGAGTACGCGGAGGACGCGAACCGCCGGTTCGGCCGAAACAGGAAAATTTCGTACTAAGCAGATCGGGACATTTGGGCCGCGAGGACGCGAAAAAGGCAAGCCGGATCAAAGGAAATGGGCTGTTCAGAACTTTTTGTCCTGCGAAGCAAAAATTTGGGAAAATGGACGTGAAGGACGCGAACCGGCCGGTTCGGCCGAAACAGAAACTTTTAGCACAAGGACAAGTGGGACAAAGGGACGCGCGGCGGATAGCCGAAGGAGCCGAAAGCCAATCAGATCATGCCACGTGTCACCGCAGAAAAGGGACGTGGAAGCCCATTTCGGGCGGATCAAAAGAATTTGTCCCAGATAGCACTGGGACATCCGGGACAAAAGGATGCGAAGTGGACGCGAAAATCCAGCAGGCCCGTGGACAAATCATAGCATGACACGTGTCGCCAAGGAAAAAGGTCCAAAAAGTCAAAGGGGCGAGTTTTCGAGCACTGATCCAAACCAATGAAATAGTGCCACGTGTCCAAGTTTAAGGGGCCCACAAGAAAAACCCACGAAAAGGTGGAGAGAGGGAATTGCTCAGCGAACCAGAGCCTGCCACGTGTCGTCCAGATGGCAGAGCGCGGGAAAAGAAATTTAAAAATCCGTTTTCACCTGTTTTGTGCCCTAAATCTTCAGATCTTCATATCTTTCGATCCAGAGCTCAGATTTGCACGTTCTTTATATCAACGGAAAGCTGTTGAAATTCTCTACATGATTCTAGGGTCAATATTGCATTTTGGTGTAGTTTGGAGGGATAAAATTAAGAAAATGTCTCTGACGCGTGTAATGCTCAACTAACAACTTTAATGTAGCAGACAGCTCGCCGCTCCTATTAGACAGCCCGCCGTTTTGCCAGAATCCACCGCTTGGATCATAATGAGATGATTTTAAATGCTACCAAGAAGTGGTTGGAGAAGATTCTGTATTTCCTCTCTCTTCCCCCTCATTTCTTCATATATATTGTAAAGAGGAGCTCCTTTTTAGAGGTCGGACATTCTTGTTTTGCATCCTCCCTTCTTCCCTGCTTGCAGGAGAATCTGTGGAGCTTTTCAAACCTCCCATACGGATTGTAATGCCAGTTTTTTTTCCTCTTGGCCACTGCAATGTACTGTATCGACTCTTGAGCAATATATATATATGTTTGTGATTGATTCTCAACCCTCTCATGTATTCATTGTTGTTATTTTGATCTCTTATTGCAGTTTGGTTACCTGTGCATAGTGTTTGTATTGCATCTATGTGGTCTGTGTTAGATTTGCAAAACGAGTGTCTAACATTCCTTGGTGCATCACCTCTGTAGTTTAGGTTTTATTCTATGCATTTTCTCACCCTGTCTCCTTGACAAGTTAGATTAGGTTTTAGTAAACCCTCTGCATTTTTTGTGTGCATCTGAACAGAGGAATAGGAACCAGCCTTCTCTGGAGAATCCTTTCTCATCTTTACAAGTCCCAACATGGAGAAAGGATTCCATGTTGTGCAATCACACTGGATGCCTGAACATCAACCTAGAAGCCTGATCTGCATCCAGGGGTGCTGTGAGTCTGCAACAACAGCACCCAAATTTTTTTAGTCAACACTATATCCTTAGGAACACTCACATATCAATCAGGAAACTCTGTCAAATCATTCCCACTTGTTTAACTAGACATGATTAAAGAATATTTACCTACTATAAATATCCTTCAGTTTTGGGATGATCAAGAAATTATCTATCACATGGGATTTGAAGAATACTTTATTCATAAATATTTACCATCTGATACATCAGCTCTTATAAACAAGTCCACTATCGATGTTAACTTGGGAACCTCTCAGGACCCCCACATAGTTAAATTCATTCAAAGTCTCAATCCACAAGAATTAAATGACTTCACTTCATTCCTAACAAAATATCATCAAACCTTTACTTGGTCATAGGGTAATATGCCCAAAATTTATCCCAATAAGCTCATACATAACATCATCACATATCCTAATTTCAAACCTATTAAACAAAAACTCTATAAATTTCACCCTCGTATAACTCTCCTTGTTAAAGAATAATTATAGTGTCTATTATCTACCAATTTCATCATACCCATTGATTATCCACAATGGGTCTCTAACATTGTCCCAGTAACCAAAGCTTTAGGAAAAGTTTACATCTACACCGACTTTAGGGATCTCAATCTTGCTTGTCCCAAAGATGATTTCCCTTTTCCAAACATAGACCAACTTTTTGATCTCACGACAGGCCATGAAATGCTTTCCTTAATGGATGCTTTTTTAGTTTATAACCAAATCATTATCTCACTTGATGATCAAGATAAAACATACTTTATCACCCCATGGGGAACCTTTTATTATCTTGTCATGCCTTTTGGGCTTAAAATATAGGGGAAACATATCAATGTGTTATGACATATATATTATATGACCTCATTTACAAAATTGTTGAGGATTACCTCAATGACCTCCTCAGAAAATCCAAATTTTGTAAAAATCTTCTTGATGTTCATGAATCAACCTTCACCTGACTTGTTCAATTCTGTCTCCACTTGAATTTGGAAAAATGTGTCTTTGGTGTCCTCAGCGGAAATTTTTTAGGATTCATCATATATCTTCATGGAATTAAAGTTGATCTTGTAAAATTCAGAGAAATTATTGATATGCCCCCATCTACTAATCTCAAAAAACTACACGGCCTACAAGGAAATTTACAATCCATACGACATTTCATTTCATAACTCTTTGACCACTATCAACCCTTCCACTATTTAATCCATAAAGATATAGTATTTCAATGGGATTCTGATTTTCATAAATCCTTTGAAAAAATAAAACATTATCTATTATCACCACCTATCCTCACTCCACCTCATGATGGGGAGCCATTTTACCTATATATATTGACTTTGGATCACCCCTTAGGAGCCATTCTTACTCATCATGATAATCAAGGTCCTGTGAAAATCCTGTATACTACATTAGTCGCACACACTCCATGAATATGAAAAACACTACACTGAAGTTGAAAAGTCAAAATTTGTGTTATGCCTTGTATTTTTCCACCTCTAAATTATGGCATTAGCTTATTAATCACAAAACATATGTCATCACCATTTTTAATCTACTTAAATCCATGCATGCTAAACCTTATCATAATGACTGCATAACTTGATGGCTCATTTTAATGACTGGGTTTGACTTAGAAATTATACCACAAAAATTTATCAAATGTCATACCATAGTTGATCAACTCATGGAGGCACTGCTTTCCGACAACAAACTACCTCACAAATGCTTTCCAGATGAATCTAATAAAAACATTGTTGAATCCAACAATTGTGAATCAAATTTCATCCCTGTCAAAATGACCCTCTTGTTTAACTGTGCTAAATTCCAAGGAGGAGGATCCGGTGTTGTTTTCATACCACCCTAGAACATTCACATCCCATTATCATTCAAAATCACTTTTGAGTGTACTAATAACATGGAAGAATACGAAGCTAATCATGGGTTTGAAAACCACTATTCTCCTATGTATCCATGTCTTGGAAATCTATAGATATTCATAACTTGCCATCAGTCAAGTTAAAGGAGAGTACTAGTGTAAAACATGAAATACTTCAAAAATATAATTTTTTTGTTGATTTTATCCTTAGAAAATTCAATCCCTATACCATCCAAACCATTCCATGGTCCTTTAACAGGTTTACAGACACTATGCATTCTTTAGGATATATTGGCCATTTCGAAATGGAGAAATAAAAGGATTAAACTAAAATGTTTGTAGTCATTCAATGATTAGATCATCCTTCACATCAAAATGAGCTACCTTCCATAAATATTATTGAAAAAAACCCATTGGATTTATAGTATGCCCAAATATTTGATTATCTTACTGAATCTAAAATCCCACCAGAACTTATTGACACGGCACTAAACAATTCTTTCGTCAATGTTTCACTTAATTCATGGTCATAGGGGGCATATTTTACAAGAATATTTTTTACACTTTACTACTACATTGTCTTAAGTCATGCGAGTCAAATAGCGCAATCAAATAAGTACATGATGGCATTTGTGGAGACCATTTTAGTGGCAATGCCATCACTAAGCATATCATATGACTAGGTTATTACTAGCCTACTATTACAAAATACTTTTGCACGTACATGAAAAAGTGTGTTAAATGTCAACTCCATTCTGATATCATTCACATCCCAAGTCAAGCATTGTAACCAGCTCAAGACTTATGGCATT
Source organism: Taxus chinensis (assembly GCA_019776745.2). Lineage (NCBI taxonomy): Eukaryota > Viridiplantae > Streptophyta > Pinopsida > Cupressales > Taxaceae > Taxus > Taxus chinensis. Next base: position 225,603 of record JAHRHJ020003194.1, on the reverse strand, counting down.
TCTCTCAATGGGGGTTAGACCTCATTGATGAAATCAATCCAAAATCATCTCAACAACATCATTCAATCATCACTGCAACTAAATACTTCCCTGAATGGGTTGAATCAATTCCTTTTACCTCGACAAATTATATACTCATCATCAATTTCATATATCAAAACATCATAAGTCGTTTTGGCATTCCACTTAAGTTTATTATAGACAATGGAAAATCCTTTAAAAATAAGGAGGTTAAAAATCTCTATGATACTTTCAATATTAAATTGACCTTCTCATCACCATACTATCATTAGGAAAATGGACAAGCAAAGGTTTCCAACAAAACACATAACAAAATCCTCATGAAAATGGTAAATGACGAAGGTAGGAATTGGCACATTCAAATCTCGTTCACCCTTTAGGATTATCAAACTATTATCCATACACCTATTGGCGCTTCTATGGTTCTAAAGCCATTGTACCCTTAGAAATTCAAATTCCATCACTCCATGTATCTTTAAAGTATTTCATCCTTGACGAAGAATATCACCAAAATCATCTTGCACAACTAGAATTATTGGATGAAAAGTGCTTAACCACCCTTGAACATCACCAAGTTTATCAACAATGCATTAGTAGAGCATATAAAAAACATGTCAAAGAATGTGACTTTAAAATTGGTGACTTAGTACTTAAGGAAAATTAAAATGTGACTAAACTAGAATGAAGTAAACGTGGGGAAGTTAGCCCCTAATTGGATTGTTCCCTATGTTATTACTCACAAATATGGTTCAGGAGTGTATAGTATCACTTATCTTGATGGGGAACCTTAACATGACCCTCTAAATTCTCGACACTTGCGGCCTTTCTATTGTTAAATGATCTATTATCGTGACGACAATCTTGGTTAAACCTTATCATTCCATTGTAAAAGACAAATTCCATTTTTCTTCTATAACCTCTACATTTATACATAAGGCACATGAATACGTGTCACTTATACATCTATCCCCTCCTTAATGGATGATTTATTGGGGTCTTTATCTTATCTCAAAATAAAGTCAAAAAAATATCTATGGATGTTTCCTATCAAAATAAAATAAAATATAAATAGACTGATCCTTTGAAGGAAAGCTATATAAATATCATATTGTTGAAAGAAAAGTATACTGATCCCTTTAAGAATAGCTACCATTATAAAATTTTATGGATTGATCCCTTGAAGGACGGCCATTTAAATCAAAATAAAATGTAGACCATACCCTCGAAGGATGGTTACCCATGAGAAAGGCTTCTTGTTTTGATCAGCCTTTACAAATATATCAAAATTTTAGAGCATCCTGGAAATATTCCCACATTTATCAACTTTCTTATAAGAAAGCTTCCTACATTGATAAGTTTTCTTCACAAAATTTCTTATCATAAATAGCTAGGGCATTTATTCCCTTTAATTTTTTTAAAAAGGAGAACCCTTTTTCCCAATAGAAAGCATGAATATGTATTGTTCTTTCGTCCACTTCATCCAAGTCCACCATAATCAGTATGGAATGTCTACTAATAGTCTCATTTAACATTTTAAAGGGATACAAGTGCAAGCATTATTTTTTTATTAGATATGGAAAAAAATAGGGATCACTCCCAGGGGCCAGAACACAATTTTGAGAGGAATACTACCAGAAACAAAACAGAAAAAAAAACCCCAGAAAGGGGTCCTAGAAAAATGAGTTAAACAGGATTAACTCTTACAGTTAAGGATTTGGACCCCTAAAAGGACAAAAAGACGTAGAAAAAATAGGGTGCCACAGTTCACCCGTAATCCACACAAAGTTCAGATACCAAGAAAGCCTCCATGATAATAAAAAATACCACCAGAGGCACCATACCAAAAACAACAGACCAGGAGTCTAAAACCAACCACCACCTACTCCTCCTCTAATCTACTAATGTGAAGGTTGAATCTCCTCCTTTTATTTTCCCCTTTGATCTCCTCCACTCTGTCAAGCAAAAATTTGACCTGAGACTCCAGCTCCTTCATTCTGTGTTTTATCTAGACTTGATCTGCAACCATCTTCCTTGAAATGTTGATGATGTTCAAGATGGACTCCCTTTTCCCCCTGTTCATGTCCTCCATAGCTTTAAGGACCCCCTCTAAATACACCATCTTCCTACTCCATTCTTTAAAAACAATGGGGTCACCCACACATTCATTCTTCCTGGAAGCACTGGCTTCCCCACCATCTCCCTCATTTTTGTCTCTATCTTTTTCACCCCCCATTGATAAGTGCAAGCATTATCAAAACCAATTGCGAGTATATTATTCAATGGGGAATTTTCCCTTTCCATTTTTACTTCACTTTATTTTAGTTTACATTTGATTCACATTTTTTACCACATAATCAAAACATAAACATGCTAGAAAAATATTTCATGCAACACATAGGATATCAAGAACATAATAACAACTCATAAAGAATCATAGTCATCATCATCATATAAAAAATCATGTAATCATATAATCATATAATCATCATCACATTTGATAAAATGTATAACCATGTCATCCATGTAAAAATCAAAGGTCTATCACAAAAATAAAAATTCATACCATACATATATATCAAAGTCCAAATTTCCACATAATCAATATAATATCATACAGAGATTCTATGAGCATACAATACCAAATAGTAAAATCCATTAGAATAGGATCACAAGTCCCTCCCACAACTATACCACTTCCTCCTCTTGCACCTTCATCCCCTATCGGTGGTCTCTGAGGTGGCTAGCCCCACACTCGTCACATTATCGCTTGGTCTATCTGCTGCTGAAGTGCCTCCTTGGGTGGCTATGTGATCAACATACAATAAAATGTCAGGTAGTTCTTGATAATAATATCTACATAATAATCTTTCTCCAAACCTTCACGGCCTCATAATGAGATATCGTGATCAAGCTAGAAGATCCTACAGATGGCCCTCTCTGTTTGAACAATGATGATAACTCTATCCCCGAAGTGGAAGGTTGTGTAATCCCCAAGGCCATCTTGAAAGTGTCTATCTGGATCTTGTACTTGTCTCTCTCAGAAGAAACTTATACAAGTTAGGCCTTAAGCCCATCCCACTGTACAATCATAACATCCCTCTTTCCAATGAGATTATCCCACACTCCTATTAATTCATCTCATTCTATACGAGTGCCATCTCTCTCGGTCTTCATTATGGCCTTCTCGATCATCACAGTATCATAGCATCTTGGAGCAATGACTGCATCACCATCTAAATTTTTCCACTCGCTCCTCCTCATCCTCAACACCCTCCTCATCTCCTCCCTCTGATCAAGCCCATACATGTATAACTAATCAGGATGCCATCTTTGTAGAGCAGGCTCCTTCTCTCAAATCCCCACACTGAACAAGACCACCAAACAATAATATCGGGAGTCACCCCTACATCATCAAATGGTATTATGGTCCCATCTTCATCTGGACCCATCGCCTCTAGCTCATCAACAATGGGTATTGGCCCAGTCACAACTATATGTGGGGTATCAATGTCCCCGTCTTCTCGTCTATACAAAAATGGCTCCTTGTGTATACCTTGAATCAATCCAAACTATCTCCTCACCTGATTAAAATGTATCAACTCATCCTCTCCATCCCTGTGGCCCTTCACCCATGTATCATGCTGCAAACAAGAAAAATCTCTGAAAAACTTTGGCCAATCATGAAACTCAACATATGGACACCAAATCACGTCCTCCGCCTACTAATCCTGAAATCAGATCCCTGTAATAAGTAGGCCCCTTGGCCTTTCTATCCTGACCTAAACTATGGATCCACCTCATGAAACCTAGATGTCTCACCTCATATGACACTAGGAAAGTTGAATAGATGAGCAATAGAAATATGATCATGTGCCCAATAATGATGTAGGAAACCGACATCGATCCCATATCGTTTATGGTCCATCTAAGCCCACAAATCTCTATATGTCTGTGATAATAAAGTGGGTGACCACTCAAAAATAGTATGTTGATCCATCATCTCTACAACCAATTCAGTCATCATCCATGGGAAATGGCCTCCCCTTGAATCAGGAAACACAAAACATGAAATCCCTATCATTATCATGGTCATCCATATAAAACCATCTCTACCAACATCATACAAAGCCTGATAGTCAAAATCCTCTAAAGTATATCTAACACCCACAACATCACCTTCATATAAACATTGCATAGTATTAGCTCTCTCTATATCTGAAATGTAATAAACTGGCTCTCCACTCATTGGTAGCCTCATAATCTGATGAACATCCTTGAGTGTGATGGTCATCCCACATATGGGTAACCAAAAAGTGTTGGTTGAAGGATTCCACCTCTCTAACAATGCAAGAATCAAACTACAACATTTGTGCACTCTTCTATAATATCTCATGCCACCAAACTCCACAACTGTCAGATGTGCCAAATCATCATTAGATAGATCCTATCTCACCTCATCCAACATCAAGGGGATTTGGTCTTGTGTGCTCAACTGGGCATCTACCTGCGGAAGAAAAAAAACAAAAACAAACATTAATAAAGATGTAGATAATAATAAAACACTTGCAATTATAAATTGTTTTCATAAAACACAATTCTGTCAGGAAAATATGAGAAATATTATTTTAAACATCCCAAAAATTTAGACACATTTCTCAAATATCACATTTTTTTCAACATTAAACACAAAGCATTTGCATTATGGGTGAATCGCTAGAGATTCACCTCAATTGCTAACGATTCTTGCAATTTTTCCCTAGGGCACCAACATGGACCCAAATCCCTCTACAAAACCTAAAATCCAATAAAATAACAATAAAACTAAAACTAAAACACAATTGATGCGTACCTCAACAAGGACACGATTTTGTTTGTGGCTAGACGCGGCCATTTGACACTTTTTTTGCTCGAAAAACATTTTTTCCTTCATTTTGATAGTTCATTGTCGCATGCAATACATAAATAACAAATAAACAATAAACAAACCATTTGGGTTATTTATACCCGCAATTTTCTTCCCAACCCAATCGCTAGCAATCATTACAATCACTGATGATTGGGTCAAGCACCGATGATTACCCTATTTTGGGATTTTTATTAATTTGCCTTCCCGATTCAACAAAAACAAAATAAAAAACACACAAAAATATATGCAAAAGTGTGTCATGCCCCTAAAATGGACCTTAGCCCATGGAAACCTTTAGTCAAAACAACATAAGCACAACATTTGATTTTCCATATGTCTATGGGAGACAAGCCCTTTTGCCCCCATCACTTGGCCTTTTCCCCATTTTTCTAGTAAGAATCATACATCTGTAGGCATTGATCCCCTTAGCCACCCTGACACTTGATTCCCTAGCATCACGCTTTGTACCCTTTTCGATTAGGGTAATCCTTTATCAAACACAAACACAGTAGTGCTTATTATATTACGATACGGTCAAGTCACCCATGCTAACCAAATTTTCTTTCATCGTTTTTGTCTAGAAATTTTCACAAAAATTGACAAAAAAGGGGCAAATGTAGACACCAAATATTTGTACCTCCTCAACCTAAACAAGCCCATGACTAAAAATGACACACTTTCAACCTTTGTTATATCATTCCCCTCTGATAATTAATTTATCCCATCATACTTTTAAAGTATAAAATAATTATTTAAGTGATTAAAATATTTGAATGGATATTATCCCCTCACACCTCACCTTCAGACACCTCATCGAGTCACTTAACAAATTACTAAAATCACACTAAATACCTTCCTAAATTAACTTATTTTCTAACTAATCAAATATACAAAAATCTAACCCCTTCCTAACTCTAAATAAATCATCTCATTCTTTTTTAACCTCCATGACATCAAACAAACTCGAAACCCATCCTTTTAGAATTCAAAAATAGAAGTAAATCATTCAGTTTGTAGTCTAACTAATATTTCACCGAAATCACCAGCAATTTACCTGATCACCGGTGATCTATAAGAGCAAATTTTCAGACCCCATTTGCATCAAAAATCCACAAGATTTACAGGTACATTCTGCCATTTTCTCAATCCATCAGGATTTCAATATCTCCACATCAACACACTACAATGTCACGATTTTTTTAAAACACTAGAATCATCATCAAATTTCTCATTCTCACCCATTCAATCATCCATGTTTCTATCTGACAGTCACATCAAACTGTACATCCAACAAGGTAAAATCTTTTGTTTTATTCATTCTTAAATCTCTTATAACTAAGTAACGCTCTTGCTTATAGATTCCTATTATATATTGTAAATCACTTTTTTTTGAGGTGAAGTTGAATGTTAAATCATTAATTGTGAGCTCTGTTTAAAAAAATTAATCTAACTTTCATAGTAATCGTTAATGATTACCTTAATTCACATGTGATTCCCTTGAATTGCTAGTTATTCCTATGCTATTTTTATTTTTTTACTATTTTTCATTCAATCTTATCAAAATGGGGAAATATTTTTTTGTTATTTACTAATATGTTGTCTAGTTTTATGATCTCAAATGCATTAGGATTCCTAAGTTTCCTATGCAGCTGATTCATTCCTCTCTTTTGTCATCCATTTCTATTGGGAACAATACGATTTTCTCAATTATATGGAACTATGTTCCATTCAGGTTGCCCCACTTAATCGTCTTGAAGCCATATTTTCCATCTACACAATGTATCTATGAGATAATTGATGCCTTTTTGGAATTCTTATGAAGATGTTGAGATTCCTAGAGAGATTTCACTCAGCTTGAACCCGCATTTCAAAACTGGTCTTGAACATTTGGAGGAATAACTACATAGCTTATGAAAACTGATTCCGTCAGTCACATCAGTATCTCTAGCTCAGAACTCCACCTTCTTCCACCAATACAATTCCTAGGAAGAAGACTCATACTTCTTTGCTGATGAATTACATTTCCATTCTTGACTCAGATTTGACCGAATGAGAAGAAGGAAACTACTAACTTTGTTGAATCTCATTCCTCTGTCATCTGAAAATATCTATACTGATAGAGAATCTCAACTTATGGATTTAATCATTTAATTATTCTCAAATCATATACATACTTAAATAAGTGATAAGCATATGTTGTTTTAGTAATCTCTTTATATACACACAACTATATGTGTTAAATAAATATCAGTGTGTTTTATCTTGATTAATAAAATTTGTTTTAACATAACCTTGCAGCTTTGATTACATGATTCTTATTCATAGCAAAGACTTGTTTTTATTGTTTCTGAACATGGTGTGCAAAAACATAATCAACATCTACAGGTATCCCTAGAATCCCGTCATATCGAGGTCAATTTTGGTTATTACTTCTTGAAAATGTCAAGAAAACCAAGGTAAAAATCACGCAAGACAAGTTGTCACCTTTACTATCCATAATTGTGTAAAATTATTACATGAGAGCATTGAGTATACTATTTTTTTTTATAGTGATCCCTTCTGATACTGCGATCAGGCTCATAATACTAGTATTCCTATTCTATGCACAAATACTACAAATGACCCCCAACTTGTCAAAGAACCACCGCACTTACCACCCCTTGATAGTACCATTTCTATGATAGATGCAGTTTCTTCTATGCTACCTACTACTGCTGCTAATACTACTACTACTACGATTCCATATCAGGGGCCAGTTCAGCCTATGGACATCACTATATCACCTATACCTTCACATGTACCACATACATTAGCACGCCCACCATTCACTTGCGCAACCTTATTGAATAACTCATATTTTGAAAATATTACATTCGATCCTACTTGACTAGAAACCACATGTACGCACGCGGGATTAACTTGATTAGGTTTTTTTTTTATGAAATCCATCCTCTGCCATACAAGCCTCATCTATATTATAGGTTGGTTCATGTTACAGCCTCCTATGGTCTTCATGTATTCAATCTCAATGTCTTTCTTACACACACTCCTAATAATTCTCCACTCACATTACGGAAATCATGGCTTGATTATATTAGGGGCACTCTAGATCCTGATCATACAAGTATATCTTTCTCTATGTTTCTCTAATTTAGACACATTTTCATGAAGGTTTTTGATTATTCAACTTATGCTTCTACACGGAATCTTGAAACAAATTGGTATGCGCAACGGTTCTCCTATTCACAAATATGGTACCATCTTAAGAATTATCCTATGGATATGTCATAGACTCAAACCGTCAATGGCTCACTTAGTTTAAGCCACTCACACGCACTAATATTTATCACCATACTTATTTCCTTCTATCCATTCGTATTATGACTCAGAGGATAAAGATTGTCTTGATCACTTGTGTACATTGAGTTTCCTTGAACACATTTGGGGGGCATATTTTCCTAATAGGCAGGGGTCCCATTATAGGGGGTTCAGATACTCCTAAATTACATTCTTAACGGGTGGTATGCATGACGCATATTTTCATTTTCAGGGAAACATGAAAATGGCAGACTCACCCTACATTTTAGCATCCTAAAAACCTGATGAGCACCACTTTTATAGTAGAAGAGTTTACAGGGGAAGGTAAAAGTGGCTTAGCTAAAATTTTCCCCCACCCACTTCACTATTTTGCATGTACACATTACATTTCATGCACAAATGTCAATGTGTCATAAATGAGTAGATTCTACATTTCGACATTTTAGTGCAAATTAACACATCATTGTATTTTTACTATATCTTCCCTAAAAAATTAGTCTAGCATTACATCCTAAAACATAATTTATTACCATGAGATCCGCATTTATTATAAATGCCACTCTTAAAATTACTCTCCGTGGCAACTAAGAAAATTTAGGAGCCCCTTGCATCCCATAGGACCACTTCACTTAGTCCCTACGACCATACAAATGTGATACTCAATTGTCCAAAACCTTAAGAACTATAGAACTATCGGTACATCATACATTCCACATTTTAATACCTTAATGACATTATCGTCTATGTTCCTTACCTAAAATCACCTATTACTCAAGGCTCTATCAGCTTTCCATACTCCATTGTACTCAGCTTCCTCAACTCATGTACTATTTAAAGTTCCTCGGTTCATAACATCCATTGCAGAGGATAACACATAATACAATGAAACATTCAAAATCTCACCATTCGTTTATGATTAGACCTTTCATCATGCTCAAGAAGTATTTATTAATGCCCCCAGGAATTTTACAGTGACCCACTTGAGTTATATTGGCTCTAAGGCATCACTTACTCTATTAATCTTCTAGAACCTATACGCTTATTACCCTACACACACTCTCTCTCCTTTTTTTTCATTCAAATTCCTTTTGACACACTTTTTCAAAAGAAGGTAGTAGTTACCACTTAGGTTTTGTTGATCTTAAAAATGGTTTGATACTAACACGCACCTAAGGGCTAAACCTATCTTATGTGAGTGACATTACATCTTCTTAATTCATATGGGGCCTAGTCTGGTACCTTTCTCACATCATTTTATTCTTTCATAATGTCATCATATGGACCATCACTAAACATATAGACACTAGGAATTCACAATGTGTTAGACAGAAGGTGATTTTTTTAGGGAACCATTTACAAATCAACGCACTCTTGTTTATGGTACATTCTTGACTAGTAAAGGTAGGTAAAGCTCTCAAATGATACCTAAATCTGACCCTACAAGACCATTCACCAACGGGGCAAAATGGATCACAAAATCACAAAATTTTATTATTTTCATTTCTGATGCTTCATGCATCCACAAAATACTGCATAGGGAAGATTGCTATTACTCTTGCTTACTTATATACATATGTTCATGTTATCACTTTAACTTAAATTCATGTAATAAATAAGAAACATGCAAAGAATAAATATATGTTTTTCTATTACATGCATATTCACATATTTTTCTAGTTGTGATCAAATAAATAGGAAACATACAAACATCATGGAAGCTATATATATATATACCCTATCCTATACTATATATATATATATATATATATATACATGTGTGTGTGTGTGTGTGTGTGTGTGTGTGTATAACATTTTATTTTATTTTTCTTCTAGTAAATAAAAAATAAGAGAATAATAAGGTTCAAACCTTTCTCCTTCCCTCTCACTCCATGCAAATTGTTTATTTTTTTACTTATTTTAAAGATAAACAGTTATGACATCACTTATTGTATGGCCCACTTTTGAACAATACATAGTGTAGGGCGATCAAATATTTTAGCCCCCATTCTAACGGGTATAATTTATGGGTAGAATGTTTCACCTAGATTCTAGAGTGTTTCTTTCAAATATTGACGTTATTACAGATAAGGGTAAAGGACTAGGAGGAATTACTTATTAAGCCTTGCTCTTGGTTGTAGGTTGTTGCGCACTTGTATGAATTCAGAATCCACAGTCTGATGATGAGAGCTTCCTTTTTGCTTGGAGGAACCACCTGAAATGAAAAACAATGTTTACCATCAAATAACAGTTAAACAGTATATGCAGTGGATTTCCTAGCGTGTGCGTAGATCTAAGAAGTGTGATACTTGCTTAGATGGTCTGTCAACCCATTGTTTGTGTAGCTTACAACTTAATACTAACAATATAGATGAAATCCTATTCGTAGTTAAAACTTGTCTGTAGGCTAGACTCATTGTTTTTGTCTACAATAAGTTTCTACAAATTCACTTTCACAATAGGCTACAGCTATGACATGAATCTGAAGGTCAAGGTCTTTTGTCAGGGTACATGGTACGGGTCAGGGTGATATTCTGACGTCGGTTTTGACCCCATTTGGTGGAGGTTTAGAAGCATCTGTTTTGGGGATTTCTACATAAAAGACATAGATGATCGTTTACATCAGTTTAGTATGACCGATGTACATTTTAGGTTAACTTGGAAACGATTGTGGGTAACATACGGCAAGTCGGTTCATGGTTGTGGTCACAGGAAACTTAGTACACAATAGGGGTTATAGTGACAAATCTGAGTGTCCTTAGCATTCTGGGAACCAGTTACAGGGCAATGGGAGGGTACATTGTGTGGGTTTCAAGTATGCACAGGAATGACTTAAAATCCAGTGGATATGGGATCAGTTCAAGAAACTATGGCATACATAGGATCTCTTCATTTATATTTGCATGGAAGCAGTTAAATGGTTAGTGGATATGAAATGGAATTCCTCCCTACACTAATTCGGCCTATAGCAAAAGACATCACCCAAATGATAAATGGACAAATGTTGGTTAACAAAGAACTTATCGCTTGTACGAGGTCTGACGTTTGGTTAGTACATGGATCAGGTGTATCAAATGGAATTTACAATTGATGTGGTGTTAATGCTTCCCATGGATGCTCCCGTGACATGTGTCTTTTAATGGCTACTATGGTTGCACATACAGGTACATGGCATATTTGACTGCTCTGGTCATGTGCGTGCTTACATGTCCGGTTCTACTGAGAAACTAGCAGCTCAAATGGTTTTGTCTACATGTATAACTCAAAAGATGTGTTCACCTTTAAACAATGTGCTGTCATCACCAATTAGGCACTATGATAATTCTTCACCGGGAACTCCTCGTGCTATGATTATTTACTAATGCACAGCCTTTAGTTTGGTGGATGTAATCTAGAAACAAAACAACAAACATAACACAAAAATACCATCGACTATGATACGACGGAATGATGAAATATATGAAATATAAGTGTAAATTATAATATTAACATGAAATTGTTACAATCTCACCCATGAGGTACTTCAAGTTTTATTGACTTAACTTGACTTTCACCAAGAACTATGGGAGAAACTTTACAATTACACCTCTTAATGGATTCTGTCAACACACCTTCTAAACTGATGGCTTCCTTCGCACACTTACTCATACAATATTTATCACTACTTCCTCTCTATGCTAAATGATGAGGGTGGCCTCTTTATTTATAGGAAATTCTAGGCTTATCCACCCTATCTCTAAGATGGGATAGGAAATCCACTTCCGGCGAATCATATTCCATGCCTAAACTATTATCCTTTACATGTAGGAGCTTATCTTCTAAGATAAGATAAACCTTATCATCTTACATGGGTTCCACATTTTTAGACTTTTCTACAAATAAAATACACAAAATATTTATGACATCACTCTTTGTCCTTATTACAAATATAATATTTCTAATTCCTAATCACGTAGACCCTACTTCTCTAATTACCCAAACTTTGAAAATTTAACATTACTGGACCACTTACAACAAATATTTACTTTTTACCAAAAAATTCCTATTGTACTTTGACTGTTGTTGTACTCCACTTTATTAGAAGGCACCGTACTGACGGTGCCATTATCTTCTATCAGATCACCACTACTAATCATACTTAACAGCATCATATTCCTAATACATACATTAATAAAATAGAAATTACCGAGGAAAATTTTAATGTCGACATTTTCCCCCCTTCCTAGCTGCTACTCCGTCCTTAGAGTAGACTATTCTGGTGCTTGGAAAATCTTTAACTTGTCATGGTTGACCCATTTCGTAATGGGAGTGCCATCCAGTTCCTTCAGTCGATATGTACCATTATCATGCACAACTACTCTTTTGTAGGGGCCCATCCATTTGGGAAGAAATTTTCTCTCCCTTCTTTTTTTGTATCTAGAATCATATACTAGAACCAAGTCATTCACATGAAATGGAGACCAACGGATATTTTGATCAAAGTATTCCTTCTACTTCATTTTATTCTTATAGCTTGTATCCTTCACTATTTCCCTCATTTCCTCTAGAAACTGAAGATGTACAAACCTTTCTTTTACTGAATCACTTTCATCCATCCTTTCATTTTTCATAACTCTCACAGTGGGAATATCAAACTCAATAGGAAGAACTGGATCAATGCCATAAGCCAACTGAAATGGGGAGTATCCTTTTGCTGACTTTGATGTTTCCCTATATGCCCACAATGCTGCATGAATCCTTTTATCCCACTTATGTACCTGCAAGGCTGCATCTTTTGCTAGAATTTGACACAACACAAAAAAAATTCGTTCCACCTGTCCATTTGTGCTTGGCTTGTATGTTGTTACCTTCCTGTGCTTAATAGAAAACTTATTGACTAGGGCTTCTACCACTTCATTAATGAAGTGGCTTCCTTGATCTGTTACAATTTCTAATGGACAACCAAATCTGGTGACAATGCATTCATATATGAACCTTGCCACTTCATCCATGGAAGTTGTTTTCAATGGCCTAGCTTCAACCCACTTGGTTAAATAATCTGTGGCAACTATAATATACTTATTTTGGCGTGGGGTGGATGGAAGTGGACCTACAATGTCTATTCCCCACTTTTCAAAGGGACCAAGTGGAATAATAGAGCATAATGGAGATGATGAAGTCTTACGGTTACCATGTGTTTGAAAAATATCACATGTCTTACAATAATTATAACAATCTATAAAAAGAGTGAGCCAGTGATAACCTGCATCCAAGATCCTTCTTGCTGTAAGTTGTCCAGAGAAGTGCCCTCCACATGTACCACTGTGGAATTCTTCTATCACCTCCTTCCCTTGGTCAAGTCCAACTGCCCTCTTGTACTGTCCATCAGGTCCTATTCGAAATAATAATCCATGCAGAATAGAATATGGACGACTAGCTTGAGTAATCTTCCTCTTAGTCTTTGCATTAGCACCATCAAGATACTTGAATTCATTCAGATAATTCCAAATATCTATGTATTACTAGGGATTGTGTCAAGGGATAACAATGTTACATCTGGGAAATCATCATCATCACAAGATGAACCTAAACCATCATAGGATCAAGAGAGTGCATCTGCATTGACATGCTTCTTTCTTGGCCTATCTATAATATAAAATTCAAATTATTATAGAAAAATTATCCATCTGGCTATCCTCCTTGATGGGTTAGGCTTATTTACAATATATTTTAGATCCTAATGATCTATTACAACTATAAATTAATTCCCTAGCAAGTAATTTCTAAAGTTCTTTACAGCAAAAATGATAACTAGAGCCTCTTTTTCAGTTACAGTATAATTTACCTTAGCATTGCTCATTTGTCTTCTCCCAAAGTAAACTGGATGATCATTCCCATTTTCATCCTTTTTGCTCAGAGTACTTCCTAGTGCTGCATCTAAGGCATCAATATACATAATGAATGGCTTGCTCCAATCTAGATTCTTTAAAATGGTTGTTCAAAACCTTCATGTGCCTTATTTCCTGGTTCGTAAGTAACATCCTTCTTCAAGAACTAGGTTAGTGGCTGTGCAATCTTTGAGAAATTCTTGATGAACCCTTCTATAGTAACCCACATGGCCTAAAAATGATCTCAACTTAATTCTATTAATAGAAAATGGTAACTCTTTAATTTTTGAAAATTTATCAGGATCAGTACTAATACCATCTTTGGATACAACATGGCCTAAAAAAACACCTTTAGGGCATCCAAAGACACGCTTTGTAGGGTTTAGTGAGTCTTATGCTTCATCTAATCTTTGAAATGTTGTCTACATCTAGTGCAGGTGGTCCATCTTGCTCCCATAGATGCAAAAATCATCAAGAAATACTCTGATGAAGTTTCCAATGTAGGGTTCAAACACCCTATTCATCAAATGCTGGAACATTTCTGGAGCATTACACAACCGAAATGACATAACTCTATAAGCAAACGTTCCCCAAGGAGTGGTGAATTTGGTCTTCAACTGATCTTTCTCTGCTATACTGAACTTGGTTGTACCCACTATATCCATCAGCAAAATTATAGCAATCTTGGTCAACTACTTCGTCCAAGATTTGATCTGAGAATGGAAGAGGGTAATGATCCTTCTTTGTTGCCTTATTGAGCTTACTATAATCAACACAAATTTTTAGTTTCCCATTCTTTTTTAGTGAGATCACAATGGGAGAAACCCATTTTGAATTCTCCACAGGAAATATGAATCCTGCATCAAGCAACTTATGTATTTCTTCTTTTATAGTCTTTGAAAAATTAGGATTCATTCTATATGGCATTTACTTTATGGGCTTAGCACCATCTACTAGCTCAATAGAATGTTCTAACCCAGCTTACATGACGGAGTTCCTTGTAATCAAAAGTGAATAGGTGTATGTACCTTCGAAAGAGCTGGAGGTAGGATTCCTTCTCACTCTCCATCACAGCATCACCAATTTTTATTTGTTGGAGACGATCATCAAATTTCTTCTTCAGATAATTTTATGGGTTCATGAGTTGGTGTGACTGGAAGGATATCCATGACCGAAACATCAACCTCACTTTCTTCATCTTCTGTGTCCACTTCACTGGTACTAGAGTAATCAGAGGATGTCCAATCATCACTTTCATCACTTGAATCCACAGGTTCTACTTTATGATGCCGAGGGATCACGTTTATCTTTACCCTCTCTCTGCCACATCCAAGTTCATGAAACCTTAATTCCAGTAGTTTCTTGCATGAACTCTCCTTAGCCATGGTCTTCCCAACAACATTGGGTACACAACAGTACCATTTTTCATCACCTGAAAGTCTACCACACATACAACACCCATAACAGATATTGCCACATTTGAAACAACACCTTCTGGTTTAGTTTTTCCCTTATTTAATGACCTTAACATAAGTGTTGAGGGGCGATCGATTTTTAAACCCAACATATTCATTACAGACTCAGTCATTACATTAATTTCAGAACCTCCATCAACTAAGACATCATGAATTGAAATACCATTACATAATACCTCAGCTTGTGGAGCGTAGGGATCCACCTCTGCCTCCAAAACAGGGACCTCAACCTCCTTCCTTCATCGAGCATTGAGTCCACTTTGCAGCTCCCACCTCTTCTCAGAAGACATAGCCAAGAAGTTGACCATATGTAATATTTGCAGGCCTTTTGGACAGATCTTCTAAGATGGAGTATGGTCCTTGTCCCTGTGAAATTAGAAAATCCTGCACACCCAACTTTCTTCTCCTATGTTTCTTACTAGTTTCTCCTTTCATCTTCTTAGGATCATTTCCATCTTGGTTATCTTTTTCTTTCTTTCTTTTTGTTACAAACACATCTGCTTCATTATTTATGCTCCTATCTACTACATCAAAATAATTCACAGGTGCTTTTCCTTTATCATTATCTCTTATACCAGATGGAGAAGCTCTATCTGGACAATTATACTTATAATGAACCTTTTTATACAACCATAACATACAACTTTAGAAATATTTATTTTTGGACCTCTATCTCCTCCATGAGAACTAACTTCTTTTCCTTGAAGAATATTAATAGTTAACTGGGCCATCTTCCTAAGCAGATCTTCATACTCAGTAGATGTACTACCTTAGAAAGATTTGTGCTCACCGAGAGTGGTTGTGGATTCTGGACTAAAGGTGTTGGTGTAGGCTCTACCTTAACAAACAATTTCTTTGGGCTCTTCTTCCATGCTTTCTTCTCACCTTCTTGCAATCTTCTTTACTTGTTCAATGGTCATTGAGCGGTCACAATTCACTTGTTGTCTGATCTCTAGCTTAATTCCAAGAATGAAGTGCTTACATAGGAGATTATCCATGCCATTCATCAACCCATCACTCAGCCTAATCCTTCCTTCCAAGATCTGGGTGTCAGCTTCCTCATTAGCTCTAGAACACGAGCACGATAATCCCTTATCTTCTCCTTTTATCCTTGGGATAGCTTTGTGATATCATCATAAGATCTGCATATTCTCTGTTGTTCACCAAATTCTTCAAGAAAAGCTTTCAGTTAATAAATCCCATGAGTTTTTCACATTATCACCTAGTGTTTCAAACCACCTAAGGGCTGAACCATCCAAAAAGGTAGGAAAAAATTCAGTCCATTGTTCCCTTCATTATAAGGCCATTACAAATACAAGATCATTTAAACTCTTGAATGAACGAGGAAGCATCTTCATTAGATTGGGCTAAAAAAATAGGAATCTTCCCCATTTTCAAAAGTAACCACAGTGAAATACCAACCCACAAGTACAATAACAAAGACTTACTGTGCACAAATAATTGAAATCACTATAATAGAAAGTAGACTTTCACCACCTTATCTATAGTAAAATAGGTCGACATGACTATGGTAAACTATAACTAAACTTGTTTATAATCATCGCCACACAGTAAAAAGTGACTTTACTATGGTAAAGTACTATTCATGGTAAAAAGTGTCAATTTACTATGGTAAATAATATTCCCAGCAATAAATGACTTTACCATGGTAACTACTATGCATAGTAAAAACAAGGTTACCCTCTCAATTGATTCTTGACTAAGTGGGAATATCTCTCCAGAAAATCCACCAACGAGGAATGGTCCCTGGAAACGGAAGTCCTAAAATGTCATCACCAATCCGCGCACTATGATAATTCTGGCCATCGGGAACTCCTCAACGGAACCAAAATGTCTCACCAATCCGACTATGATAATTACTAATGCACAATCCTTTTAGTTTGGTGGATGTAATCTGGAAACACAACAACAAACATAACACAAGAATACCATAGACTATGATAAGAAGGAATGATGATAAATCTGAAATATAAGTGTAAATTATAATATCAACATGAAATTGTTACAATCTCACCCATGAGGTACTTCAAGTGTTACTGACTTCACTTGCCTTCCAACAATAACTATGGGAGAAACTTCACAATTACACCTCTTAATGGCTTCTTTAACACACCTTCAAAATGATGGCTTCCTTTACACACTTACTCATACAATATTTCTCACTACTTCCTTCTATGCTAAATGAGGGGGGTGGCCTCTCTATTTATAGAACCTCCAGGCTTATCCATTTTATCTCTAAGATAGGATAAGAAATCTACTCTGACAATCATATTCCATACCTTAACTCTTATCTGTACATGTAAGCTTATCTTTTAAGATAAGATAAACCTTATCATTTCACATGGGTTCCACATTTTTAGACTTTTTACAAATAAAATACACAAAATATTTATGACCTCACTCCTTGTCCTTATTACCAATATAATATTTCTAATTCCTAATCATGTAGACCCTACTTCTCTACTTACCCTAACTTTGACATTTTAACATTACCGGACCACTTACGACAAATATTTACTTTTTACCACAACATTCCTATTGTACTTTTGACTATTACCGTACTATACATTATTGGCGGCATCATACCGGCAGCGCCGTTATCTTCTATCGGACGCTACTACTAATTATACTTAACAACATCTTATTCCTAATACATACATTAATGAAATAGAAATTACAGAGGAAAATTTTAGTGTCGATAGATACTCACACCAAATTTGAGTTATTTGGGTGATCTCACCTGCCAAATGTGATTGATTTAGGCGGCCTCACACCACAAAGAAGAGTATTGAGAAAAGTGGTTTATTGTTAGTGTCTCCTGGAGATGACTATTTACTAAATAAGCACCACTGTAGATGGTATGTCCCAAGAAGGAACTTGGGACGACTACAGAGTGTGTATATCTCTGTAGAAAATGGAATGTAATCAATGCATTTTGATTAGTTAGAGGATTGTACTAATACTATGAAAACTACTCGAGAATGCTATAGGTTCTATTAATCTAAGAAAGTAACTGTAATTTCCCCCTAGTCATAAGTGCCTAGGAAATGTCAGGAGCCATTCAAATGGCACTAGTGTCTATATCTGGCATTGTTGATTGTGTTGAAAGGACCCAAAT
Organism: Taxus chinensis; assembly: GCA_019776745.2. Classification (NCBI taxonomy): domain Eukaryota; kingdom Viridiplantae; phylum Streptophyta; class Pinopsida; order Cupressales; family Taxaceae; genus Taxus; species Taxus chinensis. The sequence goes on along the minus strand of JAHRHJ020003194.1, from coordinate 206,880 downwards.
CAGATTCTGGGTCATTTCTATAATTGTAACTTTGTTTTGTTCCTGTGTTGAACTATGGTGTAATATTGTATGGTGACTAATTCACCCAACGTATTCCCCCAAATGCAAGGAGATTGTATGGGTTACATAGATGTCCACTAGGAGAATGTGACCTGGCAAAGGAGAGGACCTAGATGTTTGTATGAAATTATATCCCTGTTTCTTGGGGGAGGGAAATGTACATAGTAGAAGGATGACCCAAAGGAACATACAAAAGCATGGCCATCATAAATGACAGAAGAGAAAATCACAAGCATGTAAGACAAAGAAAAGTAACAAGCAAGTATGCATACAATGATGGACCTATGAAAAAGTTGGATTCAAACATGGGACATCGCTCACAATGTCACAAGACAATCAAGGCAAAAGCGGCCAAAAGCATGACAAAAATGTGTAATGATCAAAGAAATACATAGGAAACAAAACACAATTTTACACACAATAACAAAAGATTCTTTCTTTAGAATAGTGGCTGTAAGTAAAGTGTAAGTAGACAACCATTAGTGTTTGCAAATAGTTCATGCAAGGAAAATGCACCAAACATGAAGCACCCGTTAATATGTTAGAAAGATAAAAAGTATGTCAAAGCATGTATGGGTAACCAATGGAAAAATTAGTCTTGTTCTATCCTTGTGAATATGAAGTAGTATAAAATTAAACAATTCAAATGCACATGTACATGTGTAAGAGTATAAATATAGCATTCCTTGACCAGCAGCCTCAGTTCCACTGGTAAGAGTTACATTGTCAAGCATAATTACATCGTATAAGGATCTATAAGAATTTTTCATCACATCTAGAGAGTAAGCGAACACTTAGTATCAGTGTATATGATAAAGATTCTGGCAATGACATAGGAGTGAAAGTATCCATCTAGCATGGAAAAAAAGTGGACACGTAAGTATAAAGCAAATTATTGTGTAATAATTACTCTAAATAAGATAATGCAGTATATTGTGAAAGTGGAGTGAGATACAACTAATGATATCACAGTTCAAACAATCTGAATCGTGATAGGAGTCCAGTTGCCCCCCAAGTGGATGTGGATGAACATGAGATGAGGTTCATTTCCATAAATTGACAGTCAAGAACTGAACTATAAAACAAGAGTGCGTCATCTATAAATGGTTTGAATACCTGTGTGTGCTAAAAAGATAGATCAATAAACTCATAGATCATAAATGTATAAAGTATGATGTGTGAAAATATAATGATCCAATGAAATATGTATGAAGTCGTGTAGCTTGAAATTTATGTATTATGTGAGGTTGGATTTCATAATTGACATCGGCTCATTTAGCAGCCATTTATGAACTGAGTGGAACTAGAGTGATTCATGAGCGGGAACCCTATGTGTGTGAGAATGAAATGTTAGAAAGATGTATAATGAAGCATGGAGCAATGAAATAGTATCTGTAGTGTTGTGAGGTTCAAATCATGTAATAGGTTCCCTCAATAGTGAAATCATATTGAACTCTTAACAAGGAGTTGTCATAGGGTAATGAAAAAACAATACATGTTTCAAGTTGTGTAATGATCCTAAGCAGGAAGATGAATTGTGAAGCATAAAACATATGAGTAGAAATGATAGACACTATATGATGTTAGGATTTCCATTGGATCATGGAATTAGAGCATGATGGATTCTTCAAGTTTATGAGTGAGATGGAGATATAAATGTTTCTAAGGGGACTAAATGTAAGGATTTCAATTTTTCTTGCAACAAAAATGATTAGCTGTAGATTTTTTGGGATTGTCATACGTCATTGTAAAGACTTGGTAGGATGAGGTAATTGGACCTTATTTGTAGAGACTCCCAAATCACCAGTTTGAGTTGGTAAAGATTGTAGATTTCCCTCTTCAAGTACGAGGAGGTGACAGGAGGACAGATCCAATGTAGAGGTGATTGCTTACTTGGATGGGTATCTATAGTTATGAGCATGAGTGACATTGGCATTAACATTCTCACCATTACAAGTGATGACACTGATCCTTCATTATAGAATGTATGAATCTTATTTAAGAACCCAATGAGGTGTGTAACAATAGATATGAACATGTAGTATAATTTTGTGCAACAAATGAAATAATAGTTTCATAATGTTTAAGGTGTCCAATTTTTCATTTTAGAGGATAGTAATCAATTGTATCATTATTGTCTTTATCATTAATTTGATTATTTGCAATATGGATGACCTCTGATTCTCATTTTATAAGCCGATAAGGAGGATTACAATGAGTAGATGGAGATTTGATCAATTGATTTGGAAAGGAGCTCAAGAAAATATCATGTTGTGAGTATTGAGACTCAAAATTTTAATGAATAATTGAGGTACATGTAATATGAGAACTTGTAGAAGACATAGAATTATGCTGAGATGAATGAGATGTAGAAGGATAACTAACATGATTGAGAAGCATCCTTGAGATGTTGAATTTTAGATTTAAGATATGTAATCTCGTAATCCCATATCTTGAATTTTTTCTTCATTAGCCCAATAAATTAAAGCATGAATTGACTAATAATATGGGTTGATTGGATGGAGCATCACGAAGGATAGCTTCTTCATATCAGAGAGACGATCACAAATGGACCACATAATTTTGTAAGTGGCCCTATTGCGAGGTAGACACATAGTTTCTAAATAAGATTAAAGATCCTCCCAAGAACAACCTTATAATTGGGATGCATTTGACCTAGTACATATTGATTAACTAAACTTAAGGAATTTTAGGAGTTCATGAGAGAATAAAAATGAGGATCCAAGAGTATTTTAAGACCCTAGACTCGCCAAATGATTTAACAAAATAAACTTTTTTCAAAACCATTAATTACAGAGTAACAGATGTAAATACTATGATAATAACTTCTATGAAATAAGATGACACAAATAAATAAGCTAATAAATGTGAAACCCTAAGTGTAAGAGATATATTAAAGGACTTAGTTGATTTATGCATTGCTGATGTTCAGGGACACTGTGTAGACTGAAGAATAGATAAACAAGATAGGAAGATTGTCACAACCTATGCACAATAAAATCTTATAACTGTCAAATAAATGTCCTGAGACTAAGTTGCCTCGGTGCTGCAAGAGTCAAATCTATTAGATGACCTAGACATGTGGATGCAAAAATGGCTGGAACCTAAATATTTTGGTGTCACAAGGTTGTCATTGATAGTCATTGTTTCTCACATGTATGTCACTAGATCATAGAATTATGTTTCATCTAACCTGTAAAGAGAAGATGACCTATAAAACCCATCAAACTACATCAAATCCCAAAAATAAAAGATGTAATATGCGGATTCAGATTAACCCTAATGGTCACCCAACTGAGTGAACTTACGACCGAGCGTTGCACTACATCTTAGACTCCATGTAGTTCTATTGTGCATGTATGATATAATTTTTCACTAGGAATCCCTTGAACAAGTGTAGCAACCACTGATAGCGGGAAATAGTTAGATTTATCGATGTAAATAGATGTGTGGATGGAAAAATGAACTTCCCCTCATATGTGTGTATGCAGTAAAATTCAGTCCCTTGTCCCTTGAATGTGTTAGATGGATGCCTTTGATGCTCTTAAAATGCCTTTGGATGTAACCTTAGGTGATAGATAATAGATGCTTAGAGCTTGTTCCTTTATTTTGCTCAGCATAACTTTGTATTTATATGATTCCCTAGTTTGAATTTCATAAGTTGACAACTGGAAGGCTCAACCCATAAGTGTAAATAAGATGTCTAAAAGATAAAATTTCTGGCACAAAAGATAAGTGAGTAAGATAGAAAAGAGGTTGAGGGCACCGATAGGGGATGAGGAGCGCCTGGGCACTATGTCCTGGCTGGGCGCTTGTTTGTAAAGAACATAGAACTCAAAGATAAAGCAATGAAAGTCATACAAATGGGTGTGTAAGGTGCAAGATGTACCAAAGAGAAAAAAGAAAGAAAAAAAAAAAGGCTAAAGGATAGTCAGTCAATTAATAGTTTTCTCACTTAGGAATCATATAAATGCATAGCATGCTGATTACGACCTAGAAATGTACACCAAATACCCTTTTTCTACACATTCTATATCAGGCCCACTTAGGTCATTATTTAGATCACATCTTTTCTATAGTGTATTTCTATTAGTATTTAGGCATTGCGGTTTATAGTACTTCCTTTATATTAGCTAGGCGTTGGATCTCTTGTGTCATTTGTACACCCATTTTTATCATCTTTCCAACTCCATATGGTGGAGGAAAATAACAAGACACAAGAAGAAGAGAAAAATTTAAATCCATATCATCAATGAAAAACCATTAAAATGTAAAAGAATTAGTTACTTACTACAAAAAGATAGAAAATCAATAAAAGTTAATCAAAATCACAAAAATACATGATATCAACATACTTGGCATATCTCCTATCCCAAATTTTAAATTTCAAACTCTGCAATTAGCCTCATTGTAAGGTTTGAAATCCTTTGGGGTGCAGTAGGCTAGCTATTAGGGTACAAAACTCATATATATAATTCAAACCATTTCTTTCTTGCACCAATAACAAATCCTTATAGTAGGCCTATAGCTCCATAAGTTAGATATTGAGAAATTGGGGACAATGGTGAGATAGGATTTGTATACTACTAAAGCTAACATGGGATACCCTTAAACTTCACTAGTTTATCTTCATCGGTGCCAATGTATTCAAACTTTTTAAATCCTTCATGTAAAAAATCCTAGTCTTATGATGTGATTAATTTCTATATCCTAGTAAAGAACTTATTTTTTCATTTGTATTTCCCATTTCCCCTCCTTTTTACATTAATTGATATAATTGGAAAACATTTTGAATTATAAGTCTCTCCCACATTATTTATATTGTATTCCACATATCCCTTTAGACGTGTTATAATTGAGAGAGACATGAGAGTCATTCCATAATTCCATCCCTTCTTGATTATCTTTTACATTTCTTGGCTTTCACCATCTTATCTCTTGATAATTTATATCTCCTCTCATGGATTTATTTTGATTTCCTTAAGGGTTATGAGTTCTTCCTCCTAGTGACCCGTTATATTTACAAAACTATTAGTATGGTTGATATTGTTTACCAAATAACACCTTATATCCTTTATATTTACAAACCAATTAGTTTGACATGTCGATTTGTGGAGATCAATTGCTTCATAAATAGCATGTTTTATGAACTTGTAGGAATACACAGTAACTTGCATTGGTCGGCTAACCGTCATTGGTCACCTAGGGACTGGCATCGGTGAGGAAAGGAGGAACTGGCGTCGGTTAGGATAATTGACATTTGTTACTTGTGTGTGATTTTTATTTAAGTCTCGAGAATTATATTTAACCTTTGATTAAAAGGTGATCTAATGGTTGTAATTGCATAACGAAAGTACCCTAAGTTTGTATATGTTTATATAAGGTAGAAAGGTAGGGTTAGAAGGAATTAATTATGAAAGATTGATCATAATTATAAGAAGGAATTATTGGAGAGAGAAAAGAGAAGTTTGTGAGGAAGAAAGTATTGTACATCCAGGAAGTGTGGAAGATTGTATATCTTCATTGTATATTTTCTACAAAACTTTGAATAATAGATTGGTTGTTTCTTGGTAGACGTATCCCACACTAGGTGAACCACGTTAAATCTTTTTTGTATTATTTCTTATGCTTTATTTCTATGTTTATTGCTTGTATGCTTTGATCTGATATATATCTATACAACTAGTGTAATTGACCCCAACAACTAGTATCAAATTTTTTTTTTTAGGGTTTTTTTGTGTTGACATATTTACTCACAGAGGGATTTCTGATTGAGTGAGAGCTACATAAATTTTAGAAGATGGAAAATAAAGAGTTGAGAAGTTTGACAGCCATAATTATCAATTATGGAAGATGCAGGTGGAAGATTATCTATATCAAAAGGATCTATACTTATCGTTGGATAAGAAGATAAGATCTACAAAGATGACTGATGAAGAATGGAAAATTCTTGATAGAAAGGCTCTGGGATCTATAAGATTGATCCTCGTAAACATATATGGCTTTGAATATTACTAAAGCAGCAACCACATTAGAGTTGATGAAATATTTAGCTAATTTATATGAAAAACCTAGTGTGTCAAATAAAGTTTATTTGATGAAGAATTTTTTTAGTTCTAAGATACAAGAAGGTGAATTTGCATCAAGTCATTTGAATGATTTCCAGTCTATTGTAAATCAATTAAAATCAGTGAATATTCCATTTGCTGATGAAGTAAAATAACTTTTATTTCTATTCTCTTTTCTAGATAGTTGGTATAACTTGGTAATGGATATTAGTAATACAACATTTTCTACTAATATTTTAAATTTTGATGATGTGGTTAGTATAATTCTAAATGAACAAATACACAGGAAAAATACAGGAGAATTATTATTATCTGTAAATACTTTGAATGTAGAAATCAGGGGAGGGAAGAAGGAAGGAGAGATCCAAGAGAAAGAACAATGGGAAATCAAAGTCTATAAATGGAAGATCTAAATCCATAGGTAAAGGATAACCTACTGGAATTGTGGAAATAAAGGACATGTAAAGAATTATTTCTGGTTTAAGGAAAATAAAGAGAATGTACCAGAGAAAGGTAAAGAGGAAAATTTTGCATCTTCAAAGTTAATGAAAGATGCCCTTATTCTTTCCTTAGATAGTAAAATTAAATCATGGGTTTTAGCTTTAAGGTCTTCTTTCTGTGCTACCCCTAATAATGGTTATTTCAAAAATTATGTCCAGGGTAATTTTGGGCATGTTTATTTAGGAGATGATGAACCATGTAATATTATTGGTAAAGGAGAAGTTCATCTAAAATTTCAGAATGGAAATACATGGATATTGAAATATGTGAGGCATGTGCCAAGCCTTGGGAGAAATCTAATTTCTACAGGACAACTAGGTGAATTTGGTTACATGGTTACATTCACATCTGACTCTTAGAAAGTTACCATGGGATCTCTTGTTGTATCAAGAGGCAATAAGGTAGGAACATTGTATTTGTCTACCTATATATTACTTATTCCTTTTATGTGTTATCTAATTTAGAAATCAAATGCAAGCATGTGGCATTATCGGCAAGGCCATATGACTTAGAAAGGAGTGTAGATCTTAAATTTTAAGTGTAAGTTATCAGATTTGAAAGATGTAGATCTTGATTTCTGTGAGCATTGTATCTTTGGAAAGTAAAAGAGGGTGAAATTTATCAAAGTTGGGCCAACAAAGAAGAATAAAAAATTAGAGCTTGTACACTCAGATGTGTGGGAACCATCCCCAGTAGCTTCTCATGGAGGATCCCAATACTATGTGACTTGCATTGATGATATCACAAGAAAATTATGGGTTTATTGTATTAAGTGTAAAATTTTATGTTTTTGAGACTTTTAAAAGATGGAAATCTCTTGTAGAAAATGAATCAAATTTAAAGTTAAAATGCCTTAGATATGACAATGGTGGTGAGTACTGTAACAAGGATTTTAATGATTATTGTTCAATAAATGGAATACGTAGAGAAAAAATGATTCTTAAAACACCACAACATAATGGTGTTGTTGAAAGAATGAACAAGACAATCATGGAACATGCAAGAAGAATGAGGATACATATTACCCTTATAGTTCTGGAAGAAGTAGTAGACATGACAATTTATTTAATTAATCGTGGGCCTTCAAGTGCATTGGATGGTGGAAAAATAGAAGAAACTTGGACTAGAAAAGAGGTAGATATTTCTTTTCGTAGAGTATTTGTTTAAAATATTTTGTGCATGTTGATAAAGAAAATAGAAATAAGTTAGATACTAAATCCAAAAGATGTAATTTTATTGGTTATGGCCCTTGTAATTTCATATTCTAGTTTTGGGATTTAAAAGATGCTAAGATTATTAGGAGTCGAGACATTGATTGGAATGAAAAGAGAATATACAAGGGTCAAGTTTTGCTACCCAAAGACAACCTAGTTGGAAATTTTGTGGATGAAAATGCATTCTCAGATTTAAAAATGACATATACACGTCTACACAGTAACTGGTGTCGATAGACACTGGACCAAAATCAGTTGCTTGAACCAGCGTCGGCTATAGAAGAGTCAGACCAACGTCAGTTATCCAAACTAGCATCGGCTATAGGTGACTGACGTCGATCACTATCAGAGGTGGATACAAATGTACAGGATGTAAAAAATGAGCCTCCGACAACCTAAACTTCTATAAGAAGGTCACCAAGGTTAGGTAGACCTCCAAAAAGATTTTCACCTTCCTTATCTTATTTATTATTGACTGATAGTGGTGAACCATAAATTTTTGAAGAAGTGATCCAGGATAAAACCCACAAGTTGTGGGAGCATGGCATTGATGAGTAGATGGACTCCTTGGAACAGAACCAAACATGGGATTTCGTTAAGTTTCTAGCAGGTAAGAGAAAATTAAATAAAAAATGGGTTTACAAGATCAAGGTAGAAGAGGGTGGATAGAAGAGATACAAGGCAAGGCATGTGATAAAATAATTTTCATAGAAAGTAGGTATTGAATTTGGTGAGAAATTTTCTCCTGTAGTAAAAATGACTTCTATTTGTAATGTATTGAGTTTAGTTGCAATAGAAGATTTGCACTTAGAACAAGTTGATGTCAAGATGGTTTTCCTTCATGGTGATTTGGAGGAATAGATATATATGCAGCAGTCGTTTTGTTATGAAGTCAAGGGTAAGGAGAAACTTGTGTGCAGTTTGAAAAAGAGCTTATATGGGATCAAGAAATCCCCAAGGCAATGGTATAAGAGGTTTGATAGTTTCATCCATGAGCATCGTTATATGAGATGTGAATCTGACCATTGTTTTTATTTCAAAAAGTTTGAAAATGGAAGCTATAATATTTGTTATTGTATGTGGATGATATGCTTATTGTAGTATCTAGTATGTAGGACATTTTTGAGCTTAAAGAAATTTTAGCTCACACATTTGCAATGAAGGATTTGGGTACTGAAAAGAAAATCTTTGGCATGCAAATTCATAGAGACAGAAGAAGAGGAAATTATATTTGTCTCAGAAAAATTATATCAATAAGGTGTTGGAAAGGTTTAATATGTAGAATTCAAAACCTATAAGTACACATATGGATGGAAACTTCAAATTGAGAAAATATCAATGTCTTACATCACATGAGGAGGCCGAGTACATGGCACAAGTTCCATATGCTTCATCAATTGGAAGTCTTATGTATGTTATGGTTAATACCAGACCAGACATTATAGAAGTAGTGGGAGTTGTGTGCAGATTTATGGCCAATCTAAGTAAAGAGCATTGGAAAGAAGTCTAATTGATACCCAAGTATTTTAGAGGGACATTTGGCATATAATTATGCTATGGAGGGTCAGATTCTTCTTTATGTGGCTATGTTGATTCAGATATGGCTGATGATTTGGATGATAGGAGAAAACACCATTGGATATGTTTTCATAATAGGTGGCACACAAATTAGCTATATTTTGAGATTGCAAAAGGTTATGGCCTTGTCTACTACAGAGGACAAGTATGTTGCTACTACAGAGGCTATCAAAGAGATGATATGGATGAGAAGGTTCATGGAAGAGTTAGGAAAGGAGTATGAGAATTGTAGATTGTACAGTGATAGTTAAAGTGTGATTCATCTGGAAAAGAACTCAGCATTTCATTCAAGAACTAAACATATCTAGTTGAGATATCACTTCATATGGTAGATGTTGGAGGATGGGTAGATGAAACTGGAGAAAATTCATACAAATAATAACCCTGTGGATATGCTAACGAAACCATTGGCAAACAAAAATTTGGAGCTTCACTCCACTTTTTCTTGTCTTCAATTTTGAGACTTGAAGAGGAATAAACAAGCCAAGGAAATGATCTAAGGATGGACCTTTATGGTACAATACAACAATTTATCTCCAAGTGGGAGATTGTTGAGTTGTGGAGCTTAATTGATTTACAAATAGCATGCTTTATGAACTTGTAGGAATACACAGTAACCAACATCGGTCGGTTGACCTCCGTCAGTCACCTAGGGACCGACATCAGTCAAGAAAGGAGGAACTGGCATCGGTTAAGGTAACTAGAATCAATTACCTATGTGTGATTGTTTTATTTAAGTCACAAGAATTAGATCTAACCTTTTATTAAAAGGTGATCTAATGGTTGTAATTTCATAGCTAAAGTTCCCTAAGTTTTTATATGCTTATATAAGGTAGAAAGCTATGGTTAGAAGGCAATAATTGTGAAAGATTGATCATAATTGTAAGAAGGAAATCTTGGAGAGAGAAAAGAGAATTTTGTGAGGAAGAAAAGTATTGTACATCCAGTTGGTGTGGAAGATTGTAGATCTTCATTGTATATTCTCTACAAAGTTTTGAATAATAGATTGACTATTTCTTAGTGGACATAGCCCCCACTGGGTGAACCACGTTAAATCTTGTGTATTATTTCTTCTATTTTATGTCCGTATTTACTACTTTCATGCTTAGATCTGATATATATATATATATATATATATATATATGTACAACTGGTGTGATTAACCCCAACATGACATACTCATCTAGCCTTATACATCCTACAAATTACTTATTCACAAAGTCTCTCACCATTCAAACTTATTCATTCACTCACAACCTCCCATCAACCCCCCTTTGGACTAGGGTTTATTTCCTTTTTGTCTAATTTATCTTCTAGTGTTTCTTTTCATCCATTTTGGGGTTATCATGATATCTATTTTTAAAATCTTTTGATTTACTATGCAGACACACACATCACATTATGGTAAGTATAAATGAAAATTTTCTTTATTTTGAATTTATTCATTCTTTATTTTTGTTCTACATATCTCTTTTTGATAATTTGTTTCAGCAATGCATATTAGTTTCCCTAAGATCATATCATGTAGACTTTCTATGAGATGCAATGGTATTTGGTTGGGGCATATATACACATAATTTCTCACTTTATTAAATTTTTCTCTTTACAAGTACTATTTCTTCATTAGATTCTCCAAAGCAGTGTCCTCAAGGAAACTGTTAGGAGTGGGGAGACATTATTAAATGTTCATGTGCATATTTTTGGATTCATTTTGTTGGTAAAATTTTGGTCAAACTATAGGCCTAATAGGGTCAACTGACCAATGTGACAATGACACGTGATGAAATCGGAGCGAGAGTGTGGAGGATCAAAAATTTGATTTTGTGACACCATTCTTCAATACTCATATTCAGATGAGTGGTTTTCCATCATGTTTGATATTTCACCATGTGGTGGGGCCTCAGGCCACCATAATGATTGGGTAATTATAATGAACCAACTCAGTTTGCTATTGTCCATCTTGACATTGAATGAGTTCATTATTGGCTCCATGAGCTATATTGGAGACCGAGCTATCCATTCAACTCAATGAGTTTTTATTATGCCTCAACGAGCTCATATCTATATTGGCTGAGTTCATTGTATATGGGTCAATTTACCCATTGGTGGCGAGATCATTGGTGGGCTCGGTGAGCTCCCCCATTCTCCTAATGGCTCGACCACTCCTCTACCCCACACGACACTCTCCACACCATCGTTGGGTTAATAGCCACCGCTCACACCAACTCAAGTTGTTTTGGATTCAAGTGGTAAGAAAAAGGGAGACATGACCCATGCCACATTGATGATATGGTCGGTGAGCCTATTAAAAGAATTCAATGTTTCAAACTCCCACATATGTGGAACTCTACACATGGACACTATCGCATTGATATAAAGCCCATGTGGATCATATGGCTGTCGAGCCATTTAAAGGGACAAATCAAATATTTAATTTAATTTAGATATTAATTTCCACATGGAGTCCAATAATAGGGCCTATGGCATTGAAGAAGGTATTAACCAAGGATCCAATACATAATAGGTAATGTTAAATATATCTTCATAAACATAAAGATAAATAAAATCAACGAGAAACAACCATTCTATTGTCTGGAGGCCATAAATCTTGAAGTCAATAGAATGTGTGATGTCTGACACTGACCTGGACCATAGTTGTTTGGGTATGTAGTTCTCTCGACGATTCCTGAAGTCTCGTAATTTTTAAAAATCAAGAACTCGGTCTTCTATGGAATTATTTGCATGTGAAGACCACAACTTGTGTTTTCTTTGTCCGAGTTGAAGTGTTAAAGTGTCTTGTGAAAAAATAAGGCTAAACTTTTTTTATCCTCGTATTGAATGAGAGCTCATCAAGGATCCATGTGAATCTCTATGAAAAGACAATCACATATTCCATGGAACTCATAGTAGATAGGAGCACTTGAATGTACGAAGTGCTCTTCACTTTCTAGGTTCTAAAAAAAATAGTTGACAAATCCCGCTCATACTGTGGGAATGCTATGAACAGATTTCATTCAAAGAGTTGATGAGAGTAAATGCACAAACTTGAGCTAAAGGGAGCCTTAATACATGATGGACAACATCATTTTCACTGTACTCTGGGAATTTTTTTTTCGAATATTCATGGAAGTGTGAATAAAATTTAAAATAATGAAAAAGCTTTTGTTTCAAATGTTGTTTTGGGATAAAACCATGTAACTTTGAAATAAGACTCTAGAGATATCTTTGTGATATACCTATATTGACTTCATGTTTAGTGAGCATGAGGAGTATTAATATGAAAACTCAAGAGGAGAAATTAATATCTATATCAATATCCAACTTCTGAAGGAGAGCCAGTAACTCTTTCATACCAAGAAGATTTGCAGTCCTTTTGGGAAAGTTTTACAGGAAAATTTAAGTGCCTAAAGATGGATACCTGTATTCGAACAAAAGAGAAATTAATCTTCCATGTATCAAAGCATATGCATTATAGTGCTAACATGGAAAATAAAAGAGATATAGAAAGGGCATATCTGAAACCTTGCATGAATAATTGAGTGAGGAACTATTCTTTTGGCTCAAATGTTCTTTGATAACAAGATATGCTTGAAATCATTTTGTCTCAAATATGGACCCCAAACATCACATCCTTATAAAAGTGTTGGTGTAACCAATGTATGAAAAATTTGAATCTTCGTCTGAATATCTTGAAATTGGAGCTGAAAGCATTGTGTTTCCAAGACCATCAATGTTGCATACCCTTTGCTCAGTCTTTCTTCTATTGCTGGAACAAAGCTAAAAGGTGGACTAGAGAAAACCACACCCAAGTAGGTGTAACAGTACACCACCTCAACTTGTTTTCCTTTGTACAAAAAATTCATTTTAGACGTTACTTTCTTGGTTGTATTAAATTTCATGAGTTTTTTTTTCTTTACAAGATTTACTTCCAGGCCTTTCTTATCACAAAAATCACTCAATGCATCAAGCTGGTTTTGAAGAACTATAATTGTGTGAGAAAGCAAAATAATGTTGTCTACAAACAATAAAATAGCAATGTAGATCCTGTTGTTAATTTTTTTTCCCTCTTTTATAAAAATTTGACAATTCCCTAAGGGCCCACTCTCTATGCACAATGGGTAAAAAAATGATCAAATTGATAAATCATTTATTAAAGGGTCATATTATGTTAGCTAAAAGAACACTAGAAGGTACAAAATGAAGACAAGGGCATTTTGTGAGAGGCCAAGATATATCGAGATAATTTCAGACTCGAGACGATAGGTGTGTAGAGGTTTTCTCAGTTCCAGTGTACTCAATGTAGAATGGCGAGCTCATTAGATGAGTTGATTAAACTCGGTGGTGAGTTCACAGAGGGGCGACAAGCTCAGTACTGAGCTAAAAATCAAAACAATAGATGGCCGAGTTCATGGATCATGGACTGCATCGATGGTTTTTGATACTTGCATGAGCTAGTCACACAATTGTTGGAAAAGTAGAGAACATATCAGTTGGAGCTCATGGATGATAAGCTCGATTATGGAGACAATAACAAAACTCAGCTCAGTGTGCTAGGTGTGAGGGTTTGATCCCACGAATCTGATGATCCCTTTGATGATGAGCTTAGCAGATGAATTCCATAGTACAATTGAGAGAGGTTTGAAGCTCGTCAAATTAGAATTTAGGGTGAACAATGTCGAGCTAGTCCAAAAATGGGAAATCCCGCCAAGTTCAATATTTGTAAGTTGATACGAATTGAGCTTACATTATGAACAACTCGTTGACCAAGCTAATTTGGTAGTGTTGCTTGGTCAAATTGTACCATTCACAATAGGTAGCTTGGTGTGTTAAAATATATAGCTCAAAACCCAGACATGGTGGTTTGGGAATCGATTCAATAAGTAAACATAACACACAAAGATGGAAGAGCTCAACATGTAAAGCTCGTGTCAGTAAAATACTCCCTAAGGCATAGAGTTTAGAGCTCAGGGAATGGTAGATGAACATGGGTTAAGCACGGGAATGATAGGTTCAGAAAATCATTGAAATGTGAGATCCAAAGCAAGTCATGAAGGTAGAAAAATTTTCAAGTCAATTCGAAATTGGGCGTCGTGAAATTGTTAAAAGGTACAGATTCTAGGTTCAAACATTAAGAGATGGATGGCTAATGGGATCAGTTGATTTACAAAAGAATGAATCGATCTAGAGATTTTTAGGCGAGGGGCTTGAACATTGGAACAAAAATATCTAAATATAGGAGCATATAGGTGCTCAATGGTGCTGAGCTAGGTTGGCCTAGTCGAGAGGGGAACAAGAGCTCGTTGTATAAAATAATACCCCAATGGGAAACCAAGTTGAATATGAGCTCTTTTCGAGTCGAATCGTGCAGGAAAATGGATGGTCTTGAGGAGAAATTTAATTTGTTTGGGTGTATTTTATGATCGCGTATACTTGGAAACGAGTCGCTAGATGTCTATCGAAAGACCAAGTGGTAAACCCATCATCACAACATCAAATGGCTTAGACTCTCAAAGTGAGGTGATTGACTTGTCTATATAAATTGGTTAGATCTCAATGTTGGAGTTTCATTTTAGTTTCAACCATTGAATGTTGTCACGAAGTCAAAGAGTTATCCAATTTCATGGGAAAGAGATCTTGGAATATGCTACAGGTAAGTTGATTGGGTGATTCATATTTTTCTGTGTAAAGTAGGAGTGGGAAATTAAGAGTAGTAGAACAACTTCCTACGCTAATCTTTGAGGAGAGATATTATGCAAAACTTTCAACATAGTAAAATAGTTACAGAAATATCAACAACATATTCATAACAAAACACAAACACCAGATATACGTGGGGAAAATCCTTTTGGATAAAAAACCCCACACTCCAAAAGCCCACTCAATGTATTTCAAATCTAATAACAAGATTACATACACTTGCAGAGCAAGTTTCTTATAGGAGTATCACCAGAAACAATTCTAGGAGGATTAAAACTCACTACACCAATTGCTTCTCCAAGCCTTCAATTTATAGACCTCCGGTTATACAAGAAACCATCTATGGTTTACAAAACCATGTGCCAAACCTCTCATGAGGTGGATAGCATTAAAGAGCAAGATTTCAGTCTAAAATTAGGCTCCCACGTCCACAATATTCTCCCCTATTTTTGACCCTTACAGATGTCATAAAATCTGTCATAATATCTCTAAAAATAGTCCTTCCATGATATACTATCATATGGGAATCTTTTGACAACTCCTATTTCTATTTTTAGAGCCTAGACAATGTGAAATGGTTGTAGGAAAATCTTAAATGAATAAACCAAACAAGGTTGAGACACCTCATTTCCAACAATCTCCCACTTGTCGAATACCTTGCAAGGGCCAAGGGAAAGATACCATCATGGATCAACTTCTAGGGGCCGAGAGGCCCATAGACTCGGAACACCACCTAAATTTTGTTGTGCTCATGGGCTTAGTTAATGCATCTGCAACATTCACAACTGTCTCTACCTTTTCTAGCTTCACCCTTCCATCCTCGACCATATCTCTCACGAAGTGATACTGAACATCAATGTGTTTGGTCCTGGCATGAAAAGTCGGGTTCTTCGCAAGGTAGATTGCACTCTGACTGTCACAGTATATTGTAACTGCACTCTGTTTTAATCCAATATTTGAACACAAACGCTTCAGCCAAATGGCTTCTTTACAGGCATGAGTAGCTGCCATGTACTCTGCCTCAGTAGTGGACAAAGCGACCACAACCTGTCACTTGCTCATCCAACTAATTGCACCACCATTAAGAGTAAACACATATGCACTGGTGGATCTTCTGCTATCGACATCACCGGCCCAATCTGAATCCACAAAACCATGAATACGTAGGGAATGTTGATCTCCTCTTCCATGAAAACATATAGAGTACTCTGATGTACCCCGCAAATATCTGAAGACCCTCTTAACTGCATCCCAATGCACTCTTCCAGGATTAGACATAAAACGAGAAAGAACTCCCACTGCTTGGGCAATGTCTGGTCTTGTATAGACCATAGCATACATTAAGCTTCCAACTGCACTCTGGTAAGGCACTCTGCTCATTTCTTCCATCTCCGATGGGGATGATGGACATTGTGAAATGGAGAGCTTCATTCCCAAAGTAACAGGAACACAAAGTGGTTTACAATCCTGCATGTTGAACCTTTGCAAAACAGAACAAACATACTTACTCTGGCCAAGCCATAGCTTTCTGTTCTCACAATCTCTTCTAATCTCCATCCCAAGTATGTGTTTTGCTGCACCAAGATCTTTCATTTCAAATTTCACAGAGAGCTGAGATTTCAATTCTGCAATCAAACCTTTTCCTTTCCCAATAAACAACATGTCATCAACATATAAAGTAATTACCAGGAAACAATCACCATCAGATTTAAAATATACACAGTGATCAGATTTAGACTGCACAAACCCCAAACTCAACACATATGAATCAAACTTCTGGTACCACATCCTAGGACTTTGTTTAAGGCCATACAGGGATTTCTTTAACTTACAAACCATATTGCTTTTACCTTTCACCATGTAGTGCTTTGGCTGTGTCATATAGATTTCTTCCTCCAAATCACCATGAAGGAAAGTAGTTTTCACATCCATTTGTTCAACCTCTAGGTCATAAGCTGCTGCAATAGATAATAAAAACCGAATGGATGTCATTTTAGCAATAGGAGAGAATATCTCACCATAATCAATACCCTCAACTTGAGAGTAACCCTTCGCAACCAACCGTGCTTTATACTTTTCAACATTTCCATCTGAACCAATCTTTTTCTTAAACACCCATTTACATCCAACAGGTTTCCGACCTTCAGGAAATGGTACAAGGTCCCATGTATCATTATTTTTAAGGGCTGCCATCTCTTCATCCATGGCTATTTGCCAGGACTTTGCATCATTCATACCCAAAGCCTCTTGTACAGATCTCGGTTCATCAATGTTAGTACTCAAAGCAAATATACACTTCCAATCATCAGGAGAATACCCATACCTTTCAGGTGGTTGCCTTTGCCTTGTAGACTTTCAAACAAGCTGAGGTGGAGATTCTTCCACTTCTTCCTCTTCTTCTTCCTCTTCTGAAGATTCAGAGCTTGGTGAGCTCTCCTCAACTTCTTGTCTATTTTGGGGTCTCGATTCAACTTTCTCAGGTGTAGAAGGAAGTTGAACCACATCCTTTTTTTGTTCATTTTCTTTATGTTGTTCTGGCTGAAAATTAACAGGGAAAGATTTAATCTCTCTAAAAATAACACTTCTAGAGTATATTACCTTTTGTGCAACAGGATCCCAAAGCTTGTATCCTTTTACACCATAGCCATATCCGATGAAGATACATTTGACAGCCTTAGAATCCAACTTTGTTCTCTTCTCCTTAGGCACATGTGCATATGCCTCACAGCCAAAAACTCTTAGATGTCTTATTGAAGGATTTTTCCCTGACCACGCCTCCATTGGCATTTTATCAACAAGCATTGATGTAGGAGATCTATTTATCAAATAGCAAGCAGTGGTAACAGCTTCAGCCCAAAACCTCTTTTCTAGACCAGCTCCAATAAGCATGCTCCTAGCCTTCTCCATCAACGTTCTATTCATTCTTTCTGCAACTCCATTCTACTCCGGAGAATACGAAGTTGTCTTTTGTCTTTTAATCCCGCAATCTGTACAAAATCTGTCAAAGTCTGCAGAACAGTACTCACCGCCATTATCAGATCTCAAACACTTAATTTTCTTCCCAGTTTGAGTTTCAACCATAGCCTTAAATTCCTTGAAACGACTAAAAACTTCAGATTTACTCTTTAAAAAATATACCCATGTTCTCCTACTAAAATCATCAATGAAAGTAACATAATAAACTGATTTAGCAATAGAAGCAACCTTAACAGGACCAAATACATCCGAATGGATTAGATCCAAGATACATGAAGACTTATGAGTAGACGAGTAAAACTGAACACGGTTCTGTTTGCCATAAATACAATGTTCACAGAAATCAAACTCCAGATTGCAATCATTCAACCCCTCAATGAGGTTCTTATTTTTCAGGGCTTTTAAACCCTTCTCTCCAATGTGGCCAAGCCTTTGGTGCCATAACATGGTCTTCTCTACAGGTAATTTTGATTCGGTAGACAGAGCACCCTTGGGTACCCAGAAGCCATGACCATCCGCAGAGGAGGAAACCCTCTCCTTTTTCAGTGAAGTAGTTACTGGCTTAGTTTTATCCAAAGTGCTATTGCACTCAACCGTGCATGCATCAAGTTGGTACAATGTACCCAATCTACTTCCTCTTGCTATCACCATAGCACCTCTCACCATTTTCACACCTGCTTTAGAAAATTGTACATGCACACCCGCATCTATTAGCTTGCTAACAGATAATAAATTTCTTGCTAGTCCTGGGATATGCAAGACACCATCAAATCTTCTAATTCTACCATCAGAAAATTTCACCTGAATACTACCACGACCAACAATTTCAAGGAAAGAATTATCACCCAAATACACCTTACCACCATCATAGTTTTCATACTTACTAAACCAATTTTTGTTAGGAGTCATGTGGAAAGATGCACCTGAGTCTATCAACCATGCATTATCACTTGCACGAGTGGCCAAAGCTGCAATAAAGGCATCTCCATCTTCTTTTTCGGACTCAGAATCAGAATCATGCTTCTTCTTTTTCTTTTTCTTTTCTTCTTTGCATTCCCTTCGGAAGTGTCCAAATTTGCCACAGTTCCAGCATATCACCTTGGACTTACCAGGGGATTTTGATCTCCCCTTATTCTTGGAATGGCCACGCTTCTTCTCATCTTTTCCTCGTTCTTTTGTTCTTCCTCGAACACTCAAAGCCTCTTTGGCGTTCAGAGAGACCTTCCTTCTCATCTCTTCAGAGAGTAGAGAACCAACAACATCCTCCATCTTCAGAGTGACTGAAGTGCTCCCAATGGCCATGACTAGGCTGTCCCATGAGTCTGGCAGTGAAACCAACAACATTTGGCACCTTTCTTCTTCATCCATTTTAACCCCAACCGAGCTCAACTGAGTCACCAACATATTGAATGTTTCCAGATGCTCAGATATTTGTCCACCTTCTTCCATTCTCAAGGAAAACAACTTCTTCCTCAAGAAAATCTTATTTACTAGAGACTTAGCTTGGTATATCTCACCCAAATTTTTCCAAAGCTTCTCCAAAGTGGATTCTTCATGGACATTTATCAGGATAGAATCTGCAAGACATAGTCTAATAAGACCTTTAGCTTTTCTATCCATTACATCATATTGTGCAGCCAAAACTGGATCCGTAGGCCTATAGACCTTCTCATCCACCGCATCCCATAGATCTCGATCAACCAACAGATCTTCCATCTTTAGCTTCCACATTTCAAAGTTTGTGCCAGAAAACTTCTCTACGTCAATCCTCCCAGATGTGCTCGCCATTTGAAAAAATATCTGCAACCAGATAACAAAGTATTCTCTGCACAAGCTCCCACTCAAACCTGGATTAGCACAAAAAACCCAACAACCCACAACTGAAACCAAAGGTGATCAGGCTCTGATACCACTTGATAGGAAATTAAGAGTAGCGGAACAACTTCCTACGCTAATCTTTGAGGAGAGATATTATGCAAAACTTTCAACATAGTAAAACAGTTACAGAAATATCAGCAACATATTCATAACAAAACACAAACACCAGATATACGTGGGGAAAATCCTTTCGGATAAAAAACCCCACACTCCAAAAGCCCACTCAATGTATTTCAAATCTAATAACAAGATTACATACACTTGCAGAGCAAGTTTCTTACAGGAGTATCACCAGAAACAATTCTAGGAGGATTAAAACTCACTACACCAATTGCTTCTCCAAGCCTTCAATTTATAGACCTCCGGTTATACAAGAAACCATCTATGGTTTACAAAACCATGTGCCAAACCTCTCATGAGGTGGATAGCATTAAAGAGCAAGATTTCGGTCTAAAATTAGGCTCCCACGTCCACAATATTCTCCCCTATTTTTGACCCTTACAGATGTCATAAAATCTGTCATAATATCTCTAAAAATAGTCCTTCCATGATATACTATCATATGGGAATCTTTTGACAACTCCTATTTCTATTTTTAGAGCCTAGACAATGTGAAACGGTTGTAGGAAAATCTTAAATGAATAAACCAAACAAGGTTGAGACACCTGGCAGTTCGCTGCGAGATCATTCGGTGAGCTCGTATGGAGATAACCGTGAGGCGCTAATGCAAACTGTGCATGATCAAGTCACAGTAAAGAGCTCGAGGCCCGGGCGATAGATGATCTGAGTCGGTCCAGTATGAGGAAACTAAGCTCGTGGGCTGAATCAAGCAATTAATGGATCGACTCAATGCATGGCTCCTAGCATAATCAAGAGCCCGAGTTAGATATGACTTACGGGTGACTCGTCTATTCAAATAAACTTGGTATGACGTGATAGAAAGGTTCGGCTCAACCCATGAGCTCGTCACGAAAACATGGATGTAAGCAGTTCATCGTGAGGAGTGAATACGTACCAGGTGCTTTGGAATGGTGGCTCGATGCATGGCTCTTGACAGGAAGAAGAGCTCGATTAGAATGCATCAAAACTCGGCAAGCTACATGGGAGATTGGGCATGCAAAATCGACTTCTTCACCTGGTTTTCCAAGAATGCATCAAAACTCCGCTGATACATGTCAGGAGTCATCAAATGCAAACAACTCGAGTTGAGGTCAAAAATGAAGACAAGGCATCTCTGGAGCCTACCAGGGAACGAAGTAATGAGGTTGTGTGAAGAGCTCAAAGGATCACCACGTCCCAATGAAGGCTAGCTCGGGGCTCGGGCATTGATGTGGGCCGAAACTTTAGGCATGAAAGTGAGCAGAGTCAACATATTGCTCGCAGACACAAGACAGAGAATTAGCTCGAGCAGCACTCACGGAGTGTACGTACATTGGGAGAATGGGTTCGATGCAATGTAGAGCCGAGGTGTGCAGAAAAGTATGTATGTTTCGAGGGTTTGTTTCAGAGGAAACCATTTCGGATTTTCGGACAATTCATTTTCTTGTTTCGGAGTTAGATGTTTCAGATTTTCAGAGATTTTTGGGCTCAATGATGTCGTGCGAATTGAAATTTCCGAAGCCCGAAACTCCAAAATTTAGAGTTTCAGGTTTTCGAGAGTCGAAGGTTATGGAGACGGTTGGAGCTCGGAGTTAGAAGCGGCGACATGATTGGGATGCTTTCCATTTAACTCAGTGAGACGTAGGGTGAAGGAACCATTAGCTCACTCAGGTCACACGTGTAATCCATACATAAGTGGACTAAGTCAATATGGGGTTACGTGAAGAGTTAATTGACCACCGAGCAAATAAAGGGAGGAGCCCAAACCGAGTAACTCGGTGCACATTCCACGTAGCTCGGTCAGTATGAAGGCACCCACCGAGTAATTCAACGTGGAGTTTCGAGGGAAGTCCAAGGTGTGGGGATAAGGTGCTCTCGAGGAACTCGGCGGAGAGGTCAGTATGTCGGTGGACCAAAGCAAATTGGTAAGCTAATCGAAATATAAATACAACCGATTAGCTCGGTCAACATATTTTCAAAGGTGGTTATCAGGTTTGATGCCGAGTTGCTCGACAATTTAATGTAAAGAGGTGGCCAACCATACAGAAAGAAAAGCATCAAATCAATAGCTCGGCGAGCAAATAATGGAAGCAAGGTGTCAGGCAATGTGGTAGACAAGAAATAAGAAGAACTCGCTATGAGCTCGATGGAGAATAATAACACCCCTCCCAATGTATTTTTTTTACCAAGGGTTCCACCAATGCAGAAAATGATCTATATTTAAAGAATTATTAAAATATTTTATTTTAATCAATGGAGAAAATAAATATTTTAATTTATTCGAACATCATGAGTCATTATCAAGAGAGCAGATACTCAGATGCCTAAAAGGGGACTTTCTCTCAGGAAGCTACAACTTTCTCCCCAGTTGCCCGTTTTTCACAAAATTACAATCGTTGGAACCAGGAGAAAGAGAGCTACGCCATGGAGCCATGAGAATATAGATTTTCAGAAGTTTTGCATTCCAGAATTGCAGGTTTCCCTCGTTCCTTGGATGGTGCCTCAAAAGGTGGAGGTGCAATAAATGAGCAAACATGGCCAACAACAATGATTAATTGTTTCCTACATTTTGGCCTAGATCCTAGGGTTCCTCCTTTCTCTCAACTCAGTAATTTTCTATAAATGTAAGTTGGAAGCTCATTCCAAGGGGTTCCAACAAGTCATACAAGTTGGACAAGTTAGACACTTTCCAAGCTTCCCCTCTCTTCACAAGTTGTGAAGTTGTAGGCTCTCAAGCCTTTCTTCTCAAATTGTAATGGCAGCCTATGCATTTTCCCTGAAGTAAAGATGCACTATGCAAGTGCTTGAAGTAATGGAAATTATGTTTTGTGATCATTTATATGTCCTTTCATGATTTTGCTGCTTCTATTTGCCTCTCTCATGTTTTTAGGTGAACTGTGCAACTAGGGTTTCTTTCGCAAGTTTTGGAGGTCATTGTGCTTATCAAGGAGTGAAGTATTGTATGTAAAAGTGGGTTTGTAATGCATGTCATTCTTTTTCATGATCATCTCTCTTCATCGGCAGGCCAGAAAGTTGTCTAGTAACACCCTTTCTTGGCGCATCACCACTTCTAGTATAGGTTTTATTTCCTTGCAAATCTCTCTCGCTAATCCCTTGAAATGTTAGCATAGGTCTAGTTTTTTTTATGCATTAGGAGTAGTGTAGTGCTTAGTTTAGGAAGAATAAACTGGCCTTCTCCGGAGGTTCACCTCAAGCCCAAGTCCCACAACTTGAGAGGTAATCCCATGTGTCTCAATCACACCGAATGTCGTGTTCACATTTTGGCCATTTGGAGGGTGCAGTGATTTGGTGAAAAAAAATCCCAAGGAGGCTACAACCGTTCATGCTACCTATGTTTGTGGAGATAAGATCCTCTAATTCATCAATATAGAGCCCAAAAAGTGTAAGCAATAGTGGACAACCTTGTTTCACACCTATGATACTATGAATGTCATTAGTAGTGCCCAATTTGGTACGGATATGCCCAAAAATTTTCTCATATAAAGTCATGAAAAGAGAATTACCATGTCAGGAAGACCCAAATATTTTAGCTTCTGAATCAAAAGATGTCTTGGTACTATATCAAATTCCTTAAGGAAGTCCACAAAACAACAATATGCCTCTCTTTTTTAAAGCCTTGGGATCATCTATGAAGCTAACACTATGTAAATATGTGGCCATTAGATTGGTGACTAAATGAGAAAAGGAAAATATTATAACCTGTTTTCCATGCACTGATCAAAATATGATTGCTTGGTCCATTATGAGATATAATGATCAAGTATATGTATCCAAAGTATGCCCAATCATGATGGTACGGTAGTTCTCATTCCATAAAAAAATACACATAAGCCCTTCATATAAGATGGGATGTATAAGGTATGGTTAAGTCCATGCTTGAGGAAGACTCATGAGGAACAATAAAATTCAAAATATTGGAAATATGGACAGTAAGAACAATTGGACTATGATGGAAGAATTCATATTTTAAATTTTCCACATCTTGGGATTTATTGGAATTGAGTTTATAGATGGATTTAAGGACCATCTTATGAATGAAGAAATGACACTTGGGTGGTCTAGGATTCAAATGAATGGAGGGGTGATTGGGAACATCATAGAGAAAGGTAACATAGGTAAACCAGGCATGTGGGTCGGTAATGGCACAAGTAGATTTTTTGGGTAAAAATGATCTCTAGAAAAACTCGGGATTAAACTAGATTTGTTATATGGTAGCTATTTTTTTATCATACAAGTATCATCATTTTTTCCTTCTAAGAATGATTCTATAAAGCTTTTGGGCCAGCTTAGCTTTAGAGGGAGTTTCAGTCATAATACATTTAGTTAACTTGTGAAAAAATTTACAATCCACACCGTAGCAAGAATTTCTCGGGAAATGACCATGGGTATGGAGCTGGGAAGTATTATTGGAGTGGGGAAAATCCTTAAATGCAGCTTGCATAATTCCCTGTGATAGTCTACTATCCCTCTCAATTGGGTGTAAGATATCATAAATGTTCATGAGGTCGATTTTGAGGATATTAATGTAACTCTCATCATATGCATGGTCAAAATGGATAGTAGTACATTTTTTCTGAGAGTACATGGGAGGATATTGCAATAGGTGTGGCAAGAGGTGTATGGAAAGAGAGAATGGCATGATCAGTTCGAGGTTGGGGAGAAGTCGAAATATGGAGATCATATATACTCAAAGAAAAAGATTTGCAAGATATAACATAGTCTACAACACTAGCTCCACAAGAATAAGGGAAACAAGTAAAGCCTTTGGAATTAGGGAAGTGTTCCATACCATTCAAGATAACAAGATCATGAGATTCACCCACTTTGATTAGGTGTTTTCCATAAGCATTCACCGTAGAGTCTACAAAATAACGTTGAAGCCCTTATTCATGTTGATCGACTTCATAAATCATCAATGGGTCATTGTGAAGATCATGATTATCACACTGAAGGTGGCCACTCTGGGAATTGAAGTCAACAAGAAGAATAACCTCACCAAAAGTAGAATATTGTGTTATTTCCCGTTGTAAGTCTATGAAGGGAGATTCACCATCAAGAGCTGGAGCATAATTTGAATATTGTGGGGGGAAGTAATAGGTAGAAATATAAAAATTCTGTAAATGAGGTTTTCTTTTAAGTGATATCCATATAAAACTTGCAAATTCATCAGATCCTTCTAATTGAATAGAGGAATGGAGATGATCTCTATAAAGGCAAGCAACTATGCCAGATCCTTTTGTGCCATGTCAAAGTTGTGGTCTGTGAACACTAATCCATGAGTATCATGCATATGAGGGTAGACATTTCTCCTTGGTTTCATGAATTTCCATGAGAAAAATGACATTTGCGTTAAGAATCACATCTTCAAAAGACCATTGGGAAAAAAATATAGAACCTCCATAATTCCAAATTACAATTGTAATTGAGGTTGTAGACCATGTTTCAGAGCTCTGGCATCATGTAGAAATAGGCCAAGGTTTAGTCCACCAATAAGGAGGAGAATTCTTGATCCAATCCCTTCCATTACGGATTACAGCCCATTTCCCTTGCTTTCTGGTATCAATAACTTTCTTCCTACTTTCTTTTACCTGTTCTTGTTGCATCTTAATTAAATCATCATCTAGATAAAAAAATTTCAACACGATCAAACAAATTTTTTTTTATCAAAGTGCCTCCAATCTATCTTGTGATGTGCGAAAGAGAATATCTAAAGAGTCATCTTGATTAAACCAAGCTCTATTTGGTGATATAATAGGTAGTCCTAAATCATTAGTAATGAAGTTGGACGTTGTTTAGATGTCATTTTCTTGGTTGGTTAATCCTTTGACTAGAAGATTAAAGGCTTTGGCTTGTCTTTGTCTATCTTCTTAAAAAAATTCTTGAATTACAACTTCAACCAATAGAGGTGGTTTCTTACTATTTTTGACAACCTGAACAACTTCGTTTGGATTTATAGATTCCACTTTGGTAGTTAAATCCTTTTGTTCTTCTCTATTAACCACAATTTCAGCATGAGGAAGGGAAAGTTCTTCTTGATTGTTGTTGCTAATTGTGTTTAAGGTAGAAGAGGACTTCAATTCTACCAAGGAGGATTCCAAAGTGTTGATGTGCCTAGACCGTGCAATAATCAATTTATTTTGTTCCATCACCACTAAAGATAATTCCAACAATTGTTGTTTGAGAGCCTGTAATTTCTCTTCGAGGATTGTTACTCTTTCAATGGGAGAGTTGGTCATGTTATGTGGAGATGCATTCAAGTTAATTACTCATATATCCTCTTTTGTTGAAGGTTCTGTCATTGTAAATTACTTGAGAAATTTTGTAAAACAATTGACATGTGTAAAGTGTGTCTTCTTATTACTGATCTGATCTTGTTCTTGTACCTTTTCTTGCACTATTTATGTTCCTCTGCCTATGAAAAATATGCTCCTACACCTGTTCCTGATAGAAAATGCACAGTTTTGTGTAGCAGCAACAACTTAGAGACTCAAGCAATGTGGCTCGTTCCTTTGCAAATGGTGTAGAATTTAGCATCGATCCTGAATCCAAAGGAGGCTTGCTAAATAAAAAACCTTCTTCCCCACATATGCCAAAATCTCAAGATGTGGAGGTTATAGCAATGTGTAGGAATCCAGAGGAATGATGAGAATGTGGGGCACAGGCTACTAGCTGGCTTTTGATGTGGATGTCTAAGCAATAATAGAAAAATGGGGTGATTCTACCCAAACATCACGTAGCCTCTGCGATGATATTTCCTGCAATGATATTAAAAACCCACAAAGTGGGATTGTAAATGATACCTAAATGCTATGCGAAGGAGGCCCACGTGGTAAGTGGTGGTTATGAGGAGCAGGTGTACGTGGCCATGGTGGACCAGCAAAAGTCAAAAGGAGGCCACATATAAGGTAAGGTCAAAATATTTACCAAATGATATTTATAAGCTCGTCATGCAAAAGGGTATGAAGAGTGTCGGACTTTGCAAGGCGTTTAAACGTTTTTAGTCATTTTAGATGTCAAAATACAACCACTTTCAAAATGTTACCGTCATGATTAGCAGGTAAATATATAATTTAAATGTCAAAATGACATGTATATTCAAAATTAGACCGTTATATATATATATATATATATATATATATATATATATATATATATATATATAAGTTGATAACTTAAATTTTACAAGCGCTACACATTATAAATTTGTGAGATTCATGATAAATATAATAAAATGAAAGTGAAAAATTTAGAATGTAAATAAAATAAAAATAATAGGGGCATCTTACTATCATATTAATGAAATATAAACATCTTCATATCTCATTGATAAAATAGAAACATCTATTAATTTTGTTTGATTTTTTATTTATTTGAGTTTTTGTTTAGCTTTATTTTATGGGTTTTGATTTGTAATTGGTTTTTTAATTTTTATTTGTTCAATTTCTTAGAAATAAAGATTGGAGAGTTGACTAGATGTACATTATTATTGGATTTAGAAGTTTGCAAGAAAGGTGAAATTTGAATATTGAATTTGCAAGCTTGGAAGTTAGAAGTTGGAAGCTTTAACTCATTTTTTTTTACAGAACTGCAAGTTTGCATCAATTATTCTGAGTTAATCATTTTCTTTAATATTTTTTTATAAAAAATTTCATTTGAAATTATGTTTTAATATTCTCATAAACCTTAATGATGTCTATGGATCTTCAAATTAATTAGTGCAACATTAATTTAATGGGGAAAAAAATATGTGGAAAAATGTGAAATTGATTACTCCAATCTATTTTCCAGAGTTAAATAGAAGTATGACAATACTACAAAGAACAACAACATCCATATAAAATTTAACTCAATTTATGTATTTTGCAATAGTTATTATAAAAATATAAATTTGACATGCATATTAAATTTTGAACGTTAAATGACATCCATATAATTTTTTAGATCATGAAATAATTTTACTGTGACATGTAACGTTGAACATCAAAATCCCACATTGGGTATGAATACATGGTAAATAGTCGCGGCACGATTTTAATAGCCTAAGTGTTATTTTTAATTTGTTATCATTCCACGATTATGAGGATTTGTAAATGTAAATGGTGGCATTATAACACAAAATGATCGTTACATATAAGCCTTAATAAGGTTTATTAATGTCCATCATTACGTGGAATTAAATGGTGGCAATATTATTTTGGCATGTAAATTTTAATGCCACATGTATATGGCTTTAAAACCAAATGTAAAGGCATACCAAAAATAGTCCTCATTATTATGGCACTAAGTGGGGTGTAAGCCTATATTGGGTTCATCGTGGTGGGTAAGTGCACCAAGATGGTGGACAATTAAGTGGACATAAAAACCCAAAATTTAGGTACCACAATCACAGTTTCTAAACCATGCTCGTGCAACTGTTTTTATAGGCTTGGTGATTTTTGAACCTAAAACCGTGATTGTGGTTTTCAAACCACGATCGCGGTCCTCTGAGACAAAAAAAAGACCCGCGACTCCTCATTTTCCCTCATTTTTCCTTTCCAACCACGATTTCTCCTAGACCTTTGGCACTCGTGCTTTGAATACCCCCTAAAAATTACTCTTCGGACTTGTGGATCGTGATAGTTTCAACCATGCCGCCAAGACAAAGAGGTAAGCCCTTGATTTTGATCAATTTGTTTGCATTTTAGGTTATTTTTTGTGATTTTCATGGGTTTTTCAATTTTTTGTTTATGTATACAATTTTTTTGTTTTGTCAGTTGCTCGGCAAGCTCGTAATCCTGCAAACCATCAAAATATTCCTCAAAACCCTCCAAACAATCCTCAAAACCCTCCAAACATTCCATGCAAAACCCTCCTCCAAACATAGATCCGCATCCTATGGCTCCTTCTGTCCCCATGGAACCAACAGGAACACAAGCTGATATCATTGGAAGAATATGACAAAATAAAATTATCATTGAGAACCTTATTCAGAATATAAGACAAAATCATGCCACAAATCCGTCCCGCATGACTTTAGCCAACACATTGCAAACATTGATTGGTGAAGTTGACTCCACAACCAACCAAATAGACAGATGGAATACCTTTAGAGGTGATTGTAGGCAGTGGTATGTAAATAAATTATCCCATGCGGCCGTAAAAGACAAAAAAATTTGGAAAAGACCACATTTGTGCATTATTTACTGACCCAAGAACCAATGCCCCCTCCTGCAGTTACTTGCAAATGGTTCCCAATCCATTAGTGCCACGATGACCGAATCAAGAACAATTTTTGGGACCGATGGTGGATGGTTTTTGATTATCCACCATGCAACAACAATGAGGTTCCCCTCTATTTTTTGAAGAAATTATATTGCGAGTTCATGCTTAATGAGGTCCCAAATTATTTTGACTTTTCTTTATTTTTATGGGCTAGGTGGTGGCTCTGCACAGAGTAGACCTGGTGCACGCATAGGTCAACCAAGGATCCCCCATGCCCCAAAACCCCCACTGCCTTCAGTTATCCCTCCTACAGTGAAGGAGGTTGTGGAGATTGACACACTACATGCATTGAGGGAGCTCACTGACACTCTGACCCAACATAGTGAGCAGATTGCATCTGGTGATGTTGGTGGAGGTGCCAGTTCTAGCACACCACACCACTGTGGATCATGTGGTGCCGTATGCACTGATCGGGTGAGA
The DNA here is from genome assembly GCA_019776745.2 of Taxus chinensis. Taxonomy (NCBI): domain Eukaryota; kingdom Viridiplantae; phylum Streptophyta; class Pinopsida; order Cupressales; family Taxaceae; genus Taxus; species Taxus chinensis. The sequence goes on along the minus strand of JAHRHJ020003194.1, from coordinate 177,086 downwards.
CATCATTTGCTGGATCACATGATTTCTTTTCTCTAGATGAGATGATGGTGGATGTTTTTGGAACTGGTGCAAAGGATCTTGGTCTTTCACAGGTAAATGTCAAATAAATATTTCATATATATAATATATATACAATAGTTTAATTCAATAGTTTAATTCATGTTTGAGATTTTAATATATATGTATTTCATTGTACGTGATGTACATACACGTAAAAACTATTTTTTAATTTTATTTTAAATAGCAAGATTCGGTGAAGGAAACATCCAGCATTGACATGCTAGCTACTATAGCTGGGCATGTTACAAACGTAAGTTTCAAGTTGTACTTAAATTTCAAATTTCATTTGATTGTGCACTTTTATTATTATAATGTTTCACATGTACATGTACATATTAATATATGTTTGTCTTTTATACGTGTGAGAACCTGGTGGGTCATCATCTGCTCTAGGAACTGAGGCTACTGGCACGCCTCACGTGACTTTTACGCAGGTTAGTTTCTCTTTACACTTTGTTTCTAATTGTGGAAGTTCACGTGGATTATGCTTTGGCTCTGTTATGTGGTAGTCATGTAGATTAATATTGATTTGTACATGTTTTTTGTATAGCTTATGACTGCCAGAGAGACTCCTCCATATATGCAGACTGTGGAGGCTGCTGTAGATACTGCCATTAGCATCTACAGATCCACTAACTGAGGTACAATTTTTTAAATTTGTTAAATTTATTTAGGAATTATTTCTTATTACTTAAATCTACAATATCAAATTTTATACACATGAAATATTTAATTTGAAATTTAATTATTTGTATGTAGTTTACCTCTCATGAGTCTATTGTTGTCCCTGTCATGTGTCAATAACAAATTGATAGGGATCATGACATTGTGGTAAGATTTCACATGCATTTTAACTAAATTCTAAGTTTCTAAATTTTGAATGTATTTTAAAAATATGGGTGTTAAAAACTTGTTGTTTATGAATGTGTAGGTTAGGTTGCAGGCCTGCTTAGAGACACCTAGGACCACATGGATGAAATCCGTAGTGGCATCTCCCTCCACTACATCCCCAGGTCATGGACATGCTACTTCTAGCAGGGTGAAGAGAGGGAAGATGTTTCATGATTAGATTCATAGGACGTGGATGTACATAGATATATATATGGGCTCCAGTCTGGTCCTAGTTCATGATTCTTCATGGGACATTATATATATAGCCTTATGCGACTGCATGTGGTCCTATATGTATGACACACTTGGTTCGAGATGTACCTATGTTATGAACTTATATTCGAGATGTAAAGATGTGCGTTCAGTACATTTAGTTTGATACATTATATACGCATGTGTTTGGTTTTCATAACGATATTAATTCTATGTTTGATTCAAATTCATTTCACATGATATCCTTCTATGTATGTATATTAATTATATATGTATGTTTGATTTAAAAGTAAAAAACTATGTCTTGGAACACTGCAACATATATGAATAAAATGTGATACTATGGTGAACTACAAATTTAATTTGCTATAATTGTAGGGTAAGAAATTGTTGAAAAAGTTGAAAAATGGTGGGTCGTGGTTTGACCGAACCTGTCAAACGCTATGATTTTGTAAATGGTGGATCTATGCTACACATGTCCAGGTGGCCAGGTGAACGCTAGAGGAGGATTTTGTTTTGGTACGTGACAACGTCGTTGCTTTTGGGCTACCTCATTCGAGCATAGTCCCTTAAGAGCCGTGAGACCAAAAAATCATTCAACTTCGACGGGTGACTACGCGCACTCCATGGCACCTAAGGATGTATCGTTTGATCCTACACCTTGGCGTAGGGACCCTCTACAATATTTTCAATGTTCTTAGTTTTTTCCTTCTCTAATCAGTGCTCTCGCTGCCCGTATTGTTTGCAAATGCACTGAATAGTGCTAGTTTGAGACAGTTTAAGGCTATCGAACTGATATATTTTGCAAATGGTGGATCAAGGCACCAAACTGACTATCGTGGACATGTCCAGGTGGCCAGGTGAACACTAGAGGAGGCTTCTTTTTGGTGCGTTACAATTTCGTTGCTTCCAATCTACCTCGTTCAGGTGCAATCCCTTAAGATCCCTAAGACCAAAAAAATCGTTCAACTTCGAAGGGCGGCTACACGCACTTTGTGGCACCTAAGGATGTCTTGTTTGATCCTACACCTCAGCTGTATGGACCCTCTACAATATCCTTTCTCAGTTTTTTCCTTCTCCAATTGGTGCTCTCGCTGCCCTATTGTTTGCAAACGCGTCGAATAATGTAGTTTGAGACAGTGTAAGGCTGTCAAACGGTATATTTTGCAAACGGTGGGTCGTGGCACAGAACTAACTACGTCAACACATCCAAGTGGCTAGGTGAATGCTAGAGGAGGCATCATTTTGAGTGTGTGACAATATCGTTGCTTCCAGGATAGTTTGGGCATAGTCCCTTAAGAGCCCTGAAGACCAAAAAATCATTCAACTTCGACAGGTGGCTACGCAGATTCTGTGGCACTTAGTGACGTATCATCTAATCCTACACCTTCAATGTAAGGAATATCTACAATAGGCTGTCTCAATTTTTTCCTTCTCCAATTAGTGCTCTCACTACCCTATTGTTTGCAAACACACCAAATAGTGTAGTTTGAGACAATGTAAGGATGTCAAACAATATATTTTGCAAATGGTGGGTCATGGCACTAAACCAACTACACCAACATGTCTAGGTGGCTAGGTGAACACTAAATAAGGCATCATTTTAGTGCGCAACAACATCATTGCTTTCGGGCTACCTCGTTGGGGCGTAGTCCCTTAAGAACCCTCAGACCAAAAAATCGTTCAACTTCGATAGGTAGCTACGTAGACTCCATGGCACCTAGAGACATCTCATTAGATCCTAATCCTCGGTGTAGGGACCCTCTATAATATCATGTCTCAGTTTTTTCCTTCTCCAATCGGTGCTCTTGTTGCCCTACTATTTGTAAACACGTCGAATAGTGTAGTTTGAGACAGTGTAAGGTTAAATCAAACGGTATATTTTGTAAACGGTAGGTCATGACACAGAAAAAAATATGCGGACATGTCTTTATGGCTAGGTGAATACTATAGGAGGTGTTGTTTTTGTGTGTAAATTTTTTTTTTCTTCTGGGCTACCTCGTTTGTGCCTAGTCCCTTAAGAGCCCTGAGACCAAAAACTCGTTCAACTTCGACGGGTAGCTACGCGCACTCTGTGACACCTAAGGATGTCTCGTTTGATACTACACCTTAGCATAGGGACCCTCTACAATATCCTATCTCGGTTTATTCCTTCTCCCATCAATTCTCTCGCTACCTTATTGTTTGCAAACGTGCCAAATATTGTAGTTTGATGACAGTGTAATGGACTGTCAAACGGTATATTTTGCAAACAGTGGGTCGTGGCACCAAACCAACTACGCCGAAATGTTCATAGTGGTCCAAGTAAATTCTAGAGGAGGCATTTTTTTGGTGTGTAATAACGTCGTTGCTTCTGAGCTACCTCATTTTTCGTGCGTAGTCCCTTAAGAGCCCTGAGACGAAAAAATAGTTCAACTTCGACGAGTGGCTACGCAGACTCTGTGGCACCTAGAGATGTCTCGTCTGATCCTAAACCTCGGCGTAGGGACCCTCTACAATATTTTGTCTCATGGTTTTTCCTTCTCTAATCAGTTCTCTCACTTCCCTATTGTTCTCAAACGCAAATAATAGTGTAGTTTGAGACAGTGTAATGTTGTCAAATGGTATATTTTACAAACGGTGGGTCGTGGCACCAAACTGACTATGCACACATGTAGAGATGGTCTTGTAAAACTTGGGGAGGTGTCGTTTTGGTTGTCTAAGCTTTTTTCATGTCCTTCTTGGGTTACCTCCTTCAGAGCCAAGAACCCCCTCCACAGGTACATAAATCATTGTTAATTGCTTCTAACATTTTCATGTAAAATAATGAAAGCTTCTCTTGGCTTCGAGAATTTATAATTCTCTACTAACAGTGCTAACCACATGAAGGTGGAATATTTTCTGGCACCACTAACCTACATATAAGTTTAAAATAAAAACCATACTAGATATATACAAAATACACAAATTTAATAAAATATATGAACTTAACAAAATTTTTAATATACCAAAGAAATTATATATACCAGACACGAGCATTATAAATTTATTCCAATGAACCATAAGGATCGAATCTACTTTGAATAGAAAATAGGATTGCTTAATGATATGACTCTCGAACCTTCCAAATAATCTTGTTATTAGGCCTTCCTCGATATCTATACAGCTGAATATTTGTCGCTAGAACTAGATGCGAATAAAATAGTATTTTCTTGTGTGACTCAAAGTCTTCAAACACCCAAATAGAGGATTTTTTTAAGGATACCATCAAAGCCAAGTTCTAATAACTACCACTGACCCTGTAGGGTACTCAATATCTTCACCATCTATAACAAGAGAAGTCAACTTATTTCTTTCCTTAATGCAACGACATAAGAAATAGTTTGTTCCTTCTTCATTGTCTTCTGTTGCAATAACTATAAACACATGTCCAACAAAAAAACAAAGGTTTCAACTCAAATTTAAATTGTACATATTAAAATTTCAATGGACATAACTCAATACAAAAATTGTAAATAACCATAAATACCTTGTCGCACCAAAATAAAAATTTCATCAAATTCCTTGGATGTTATAACTTCATCTATAGAAACAAGTCGTAATGCTTGTGGAGGTTGATAACCAGGAAGCAAAGTTAGAGGCCTACAAATCCATTCATCCACTCATTCTTATGAATCACACTAAACAATGACAAATTTGATACAAGATGCACAAAAACATGTCAAATTTCTTTTCCATGTGGCCCAAGATGTAGCGTCTGAGCTAAAAAATGAGTGCATATCACTGGACCCAGTGAGTGTCATACAATCCTCATAGTTAGAAATTTGTTGTTCCTCTATCAACCAAAAATATTTGCGAACCGTGGAAATTTCTTGAGAACCTCGAGCCATGTTGTCAACACACCATTCCACTATGCTCTTTGCATCTTTCAATTTAGCACCATATTTGTACTTTAACTCTTCTCTTGTAAGAGCTCTTTTCACACATGCCCATGCACCGTCATGCTCTCTTTTTCCATGTCCAGCCTTAGTGAAACTCTAAATATGTTGTACACCCATCTTGACGTGCATCTTGCTCATCCAATAAAACATTTGTGAATTATTAAACTGAGATGTGTAATTATCTGACCATATATAATGTTTTTTGAAGTGGATGTCCCTATAAAACAAGTTTCCATAAAATAACTGGAAACACCCTTACACAAATTCAGTAGAATGAGTATGATCATCACTGATATAAAAGTGGTACTCTTTAAAAAAATCGATCATTCTTTGTATTGTCAAGAGAATGTATAAATGCTATATGCACAAAAATAGCAACTTGTACTGAGTTGTAATATTGCGATTGAGCCTCCATTTGTGGTTGCAATGTGTAATTCTCTAAAAAATTGACCACTGAAACAATATTACCAATAAGAAATGTTTCTTTGCATAACTTTAACTATTCATCGTACCATCGAGCTTTGTGTTTATGCCTAGCATACTCATAAAAAATTTCATCCTTAAATTTTCTCATAAATTGAGAAATAGGCATTTGTTCTGTAACTAGCTCACACCGTTTAGACTCTTTTCCATATTTCAACTGGTATGCAACTGATCTATATTTATCAAACTCAACTAAATTATTTCCTATTGCACCTTCAATTTTCTCATGGATGCAACTTTCCAATTTAGGTAATCTGCCACATATACCACAACTTCCATATAAACAATCCTGACTATAAGAAAATTGTCCAACTTCTTTTTCACAAAATATCGTAGGAATGAAATCCCTGGAAGATATTGGTTGAACTTGAACACCACATTCCGATAACATAGTTTCAGAATGCAAAATAGAACGAATACATAAAATTTTAGCATAATGCATATCAAATTCAACATGTTACCTACAACCACAAGTGTACGAGCGTGGTTGATTTCACATAGAATGGTTTCAACATTTCAAAAAAATGTTGACTAATATTGATTTCCAGATGCTCTTGTTCAAACTTACAAAAAAATTGAGTTTGAGTCATATCTAAGAAATTCTTTGGATGTGGTTCGCGATTAATAAAACCAACTCTTCAAATAATTTCACGAAGTTAGGGGGCCAAAAAGAGGACAAGAATTCGAAAAAAAACACGTACGTTTTTTTCTAAAATGCGCTCGTGTTTTAGTGTGTTTGGCCCAGGAGTCACCGAACCATAATGCGTACGCGTTATGTAACGCGTACATGTTTTAAACAAGTCAAATACTTTCTTATACTTTCATTATTTCTTATACTTTAAATTTGTTTTAGTAAATATAAGAAATTAGGGGTCACTCTGCACCTTATGGAAGTGGTCTCGTAGCTCCAACAGTTATAATCTAGATGATAGTTTTTTTTAAATCTAATCTAGTCAGTACTTACTCATTTTTAAAATTTCACCAAATGACCTAAAACTTTCAAGGTATATATATTGTAGTTGGTCTTTGTTTTGGGAAAGCATATAGTCATTTTTTAGGTTTTCTAACATTCTAAAATGGATTTTGGCCCTACCACTGCTTGAATTGGTACTAATTTTTAAATTTGGTCCATAATTCACTTTAGTGACCATGAATTAAATCTATGATGTTTGTCTACTTCTTACTAAAAAGATATTCTCACTTTGTAGATAGAGGATTGTTCCTTGAATGGGATTCTTTTCCTATGGCCAAAATGAGGTGATTGTAATGTGCCTCCTCCTTAAGGTTTAATAACACTATTAGGTGTTGAATGAGGTTATTACGAATAGTACTAAGTGAATTACAATCAATTGAACTTAGATGATTGCTCATTCTTACAAACATGGTCCTCCATATAAAGATCATCCCCTCACCTTTCCTATCTCTAAAAGCATTCTTTCATGGAATCAAATTCATGATTCTCATACGTTTTTTTTCTCATATGTCTCTTATGGAGACAAACGATGCCTTAATACTTCAAAAATAATGGTCCTTGATAACTCGATGACATGACTAGCTCATTTTAGCTTGTTTTAAAGGGTGTTCTATTAACTACAGAATGGAAAAAAATGTCTTTTTAGGCCTTCAAAGGAAGTATTCTCTCATCAAGACTAAATGAGTTGGATTGATCACCTTAAACATTATTCCTTACACACTTGAAACATGATTGAATGATATTTTTAGGAATTTCCTTTGGGTGAGGATTTATGACTTAGGGTTTAGGGCTCAAGGATCAGGGTTTATGGTTTAGGGCTAAGGGTTTAAGACTCATATTTTATATTTTAAGGTTTAAGGATTTAGGGCTCAGGGCTCATAGGGTTCAGAGTTTTAGGGTTTATGGTTTAGGGATTAAGGGATTAGGGTTTAGGGCTTAGGGTTTATGGATCAGGGTGTAGGGTTCAAGGCTTTTAGGGTTTAGGGCTTTATGGTTCAAGGATTAGGGTTTAGGGTTGATCGTTCATGTTTTATGGATTAAGTTTCAGGGTTCAAAGTTCACTGGTTTAAGGTTTAGGGATGAAGGTAGAGGGTCGAGGGCTTTAGGGTTTATGGCTTAAGTATTTAGAGATTAGGGACTTAGGGCTGAGGGTTTAGGGTTTATGGGTTGAGAGTTTTAGGGTTAATGGTTTAGGGTTCAATATTTAGTGGTTTATTTTTTAATATTTAGGGTTGAGGGTTTTAGTTTTAAAATTTCAAGGTTTAGGGTTTTGTCTTAGGGCTTATGGTATTAGGGCCTATGGTTCAGGGCTTAAGGTTTAGGGTTTAGGGCTCAAGGTTTAGGGTTCAGGGGTCAGGGGTTTATTTGTATAGGGTTTAGAGTCTAGGGTTCAGGATTTAGAGTCATCAGAGATTATGGTTTAGGGATTAGGGTATAATGGTATCATCTGTTTAGGGTTTGAGAAGCTTTTCATTGAGAAGTGTTTATTCCTGAGGATCCATATTCCTTCTTCAGGGTTCCCAGGTTTCTAGTAGTTATATTTAGATGTTCCCTAGGGAGACATGGTTACGAGAGTTTTCATGGATAATGATTGTAGATGATTTACGTAAATTTAAGGCCTTGAGTTTCTAGGGTCTAGGGGAACTAGGGGTATGCCACTTTTAGAGTTCAAGATTTAAGGCTCATAGATTAGGATCACCCATTTAGTCACGGTAGGTGTTCTATGTCTTACCCATTTAACTTAGCTCAAATATTGACAAAGAGTTCAACTAAAAAAGGTTAATCTACTTCGTATTTAGAACATCCATGGGTTTATCATATAACTTATGATGCATGATTATCTATTTTATATTATTTAAAGGAAGGAGGATATTCCCATATGCTGAGAACTATGTTCAGTCACTATAGTTATTTCCTTGATCTACCCATTCTTACTAGTATTGATCTATGGTCAAGAAATATTTAATCTAAAAAAGGTGATTGATTGACTTCTTAGTGAAAAAAAACTCAGTTCAGATTCCTCAAAATTTATGGTCTTTCATCTCTTGAACACTTTAGAAGTTCTGTCAAATTCCCACTGATCCATTGCAAGGTAGTTGTAACAAGAAGGACTTAATGATGGTCTCTAGACATAAGAGGAAATATGGTCCTAAGCTATTCAATTATGAACTTACTCATGAGACTTACTGTAAGGTTATATGAGGTGTCTAAGGGTTTCTTTCAGTTTCATTCAAGATTTAGTGTTTAGCCCATTCCTTACGCCTTAGTGATCTCATAGGCTTATCTTTAGTGGTTCCCATCTTCCCAAGGGTCAGGGTCATAGGCGATCATAATGTACCATATCATGGAGTTATAGATTTGAATCTCACTTTTTCCTTTGTAGGGTATACCCCATAATATTTACAGGTTCAAGATGTTGATAGGTATATGACCTGGTTTAGGTCACAAGTTTTATGGCACATATTAGGTTTAGTGTACTACTCGCACATGAACATTACTTTGGTTTAAGGTTTAGGGTCCATAGCCATTTAGGGATTAGGGTTCTAGGGTTATGATTTAGTCTCCTATGAGGCTCTAATGAGGTAGGGTTCTATGATACTACCATTCCTTGTACATAGTTAAATTCTAGGGTACAAAACTAGGACACATGTTTGAAAATATACAAAACTAGGACCTTACAGTTTTAGAGTTTACGGTTTAGGGTTTAGGGGTCAAGATTTAGGGTTTATGGGTTAAGGTGCATGGTTTAGGGTTTCCATTCAGGGTTCAAGGTTTAGAGTTATGGGTTTAAGGTTTAGGGGTTAGTTACAGGTTAAGGTTTAGGGGTTAGTTGTTTGTCACTATGGTTTAGATTTAGATATATTAGGGGCTCAATTCTTACACACATGCATTCAAAGGATTATTTAGGGTATAGCAGGACACAAATATCATTACACAATTATATGGTTTACCTTGGTTTAAGGATTAGGATTTAGGGTTCATGGTTCAAGGGTTTATGGCCCCACAGGTTTACAAGGGTGTTATTAGTTCATCATAGTTCAAGGTTTCTGATTTATCGAGGCTTAGGATTTATGTATTTAGGTATTAGGCATGTTAGGGCTTATTGGATAATAAAAATAACATAGGGTTTAGGTTTAGATTTGTAGGGATCAGGGATAAGGGTATTTCCTCACACGCCTTTTTAGGGTTTACTATGATGCTTTTATCATTCGTGTATTATACAGGTTTAGGGTTTATGGGTACTACATTGTATTACAGTTTGCATGCCTTGTAGTTATCTTGTGACACTATGGGTGGTATATATGGATTTAAGGCATTCATGGCATGACATAATGGTTTAAGGTTTAGGGCTTATGTGCCTTGAGGGTTTATGGCTCCATGAGTGTAAGGGCAGAATGATTAAGGTTTATGCCTTGGGTTTAGGGATCATGTTTAAAGCATGTTTTATTATTTAGGGCTCAAGGTTTACAATGTGTTTAGGTTTATCTCTCTCATGGTTTATTGTTCTAGAATTTAAATGCTAAAATATTTAGGCTGAATGCTGAAATCCTGAAAATTTACACTATGTACTGACCAGATTATACTTTTAAAAAATTTCTATCTCCTAAACCATGACTCATGGATTTGTGAGACTAATTCCATAAGGTGCAGAGTGACCCTAATTTCTTATATTTACATAAATACATTTAAAGTATAAGGGGCATTCATTGAGATATATTCTAACTATACATATAAATAATAATAATATTAAACATGTTATTTATGTAAAGTCCTAGAAGCATGTCAAAAGCATACATAATCTTTATACTACAAAGAACATGTTCAAAACCGTATAAAAATTTATGGATGCATGGACATTTTTGAATCTACCATACGCTTTTTCATGGATTAGTTACTCTATACTTATCTAAGCCATGCCTCAAGGCTTGGGATTCAGTTTGGATCCCCAAGCTTAAGGCATGGACCTATTTCATAATTCACTTCAAATAGCATCATTTTTTGCAAGAAAATGTAAAAATGGCATGTACTTCCTTCTATGATAAATCAAAATAAAACAATCAATCCATTTTTAAAAAATTATACCACGACGTAGAGAGCATGAGTCTTCTTCTTTCTAAAATTATAACTTTTCAAATTTTCTGACTAATATAACCTGTTTCCATATTATTTAGTTTCTAACTATGCCTTTTTATAGCTATTTTTTGAAGTGTAAATATATCTATCTTCATGGTGTATCCTATTTTTTAAAGGGTGATCAAAATTTTTAAAAAATTATACTGGCCCAAAACTAGGCATAATTCTATAGGGTCATATTAAAACCTCTCTCTTCTATATTTTCAACCTTTTTTTGAGGCAGTTGGGGGAGGCATGGTCGGAGCTCTAGCTTATTTTTCAAAACATAAAATTTGGGTACTAATCACCCTTAATTATTCACTAAAAAAATCTTTAATAATACAATGGAAATCCCAAACTATGATGCTCCTAGAGATCTTTCTACTTGAAGGGTTTTCAAAAATACTAAATGGTGCTCAAAAAATGGTTGGGGGGCACGAAAGTCACTCTATTATGTTTTTCAACAAAAACAGGAGCAATTTGTTGGTATTTTAGTTGTTTGATGCCCACATAAACTTATATTTTTCAATAAAATTTAGTATCTTAGAAACTAGACTCAAAATTCTACGATTATATTTCTACAACATCTTCCAATTTTGAGTGTAACTATTTAAAGTGGGAAAAATCGTACAAGTTGAAGTTTGGAAATTTTTTTTAGAAAAATGTTGGTTGTGACTTAAGACCCCCTTTTGGCCCCCCATACTTATATGCACTATACCCACTAAAATTGAATAGGATATAAAAAAATCGCCATACACTTGAGAAGTCCAGTCCTAACTTGAAATATTCTCACTTACACTAGATGTTGTAATCATATTTTAGAATAAGATAAATCAACATAAAATTAGTACTAAAAGTCATGACTGTACCACCTTAAGAGATGTTTCATTCAGGGATAAATTTTAGTAAACTTGTGAAGGATTAGGTGCACAAGATTTGTGAAACAACCAGTTGGAAGTGATGGAAAAATAAATGGATCCTCTTAATTCTGTTATTTCATTACACTCAGTTGACACCTAGTTTTCCAAATCCACAAGAAAGCCAACATGGGAATCTGTCCATGAAGGTGGAGTATGACCTAATATTTACATGAAAAAATGGAACTTGATTTTTGTTTATTCTTCCTCAACGTTTAAGAAATCCAAACTACACTTGTATAATGGATTTATCCAAGGTAAAATGTACAGTATAGATGGTTCTATCTAAGATATCAGTACAAATATTGTTTGGTTGCTAAAGATCATGGATAGGAAAGAGTGGACGATATAGTCCAAAATTTCTCTTGCGTTAAAATGGTAGCATTCATGTTTCCAATTGGCCACTTACCACTTGATTTGGTTGGCATGTAATATCGTCCATCCAATTATAATATGTTGGAAGAAGAGGTGTACGTGTTTCAACCATAGGGATTTGACCATCCATTGACAAAGATAATATGGTTTGAAGTTTAGTGATGTCCGTGTATGGACTTGAGTAGGCTCCTCCAAGATTGATATGTATCCAACCCCTTGAAAAATATCTTAGAGAGTATTCTTAAAATAAGTAATTCCAGATCTAATCACGTATACTTAAATTGGTTGGTTACAACATATTCATTCCATATGTCTATATTGATGGAATCTAGTAATGACATGATCGAACATTTGAATCTTTGACATGAAACACATTATTTGAAATGAATATCTATACCATTTTAATTGAATATTAATTTGGGTGTAGATTCGTTGCTAGTGAGACAATTCTTGGAGTATACATTTTTGGAGGGGGGTCTTAAAATATGAGACCCTAGTTATCAGAAAAATTCACAACATGTCATTACTATCCAAAAGCTACATCTATAGGAAGTAGTATGAAGTAACTCTCAACCAACATTATGTCTAACACATACAGTCTCAATGGAAACAATGTATTAGTAATCTAGTATGTAGTTTTGCTATATCTTACTTCTACTAGATTGAAATTATCTATTGTTGCAGTAAGTTATTTATCTCTCTTCATGTTATGCAAATGTCAAATCACACTTTGTATGTACCTAAGCACCTGTTCACCTAGGTACTTTATTTACCTTTATTGTATTTATCCTAACCCACTTATGAACGGTGTAAGATATTTCCTTTTATCTTATTTAGATATTAGGATATATTATCTAGTTGTTAGGTATAAGTTCTTTCCTTGATCTATGGTATTGACTAAATCCTTAAATGATGTCTAGTTCTCATCCTAAATCTATGGTCTTGACTAGTTCTTTGATGACTAGTTATTTCCATTGATTTATGGCTTGATCTACGACCTTGACTAGTTCTTAGATTGTTATTCCTTTCCTATTTAAGCAAGGCCCATTCTCAATGTATTGCATTGAGTTCCATAATAATATATGATATTGTTGCTCATTTGTTTGCAAAGGTTTTATGTAAAGTTATTCTGGCGAATTACTTTCATCTTATTAATTTCTCCCATTTTTGATTAGCATCCATGTTCTGAGGTTGGTACAATTTGGTTATCGTTCCTTTCATAAAGTTCCTAAAGTAAGCTCAGATTATTCTTGAAGTCAAAGAAATCGTCAATGACAAGCTTTATTTTGAAAATAACTCATAAGCATGCACTATATATTGACTACATCTAATTAATGAACATTTTCACTGCAACCAACAGAGGGATGCCACATTGAATTAGAAGTGGTCATGAAATACCGGTTTAAGGGATCGAGTACAAACATAAGAGGCCTACCACTCTCCCTAAAAGTCATTAAGGTTATATTCACCCTTTTATCCATTGTCCACAAATGTGAGGCAATGATTAGGTTGCCATAGGGATTCGTGTCCACTAGAAAATTATCATGGAATTATTTTTACCTGATCTCGGACCCTTATAGGCTTTAAATATTTTCCGACAATTTACTCCTCTTAAGTAATCAATTTAAAAAATTAATGCAAGACAATAAAGACAATTGCACAATGATTGATTACGGAGTTCGGCAATTGCCTACGTCTCTAGGTTCGTGATCGAACCATTCCACTAGTCAAAACTTGTAAGTTACAATAGTAATTTCATAAGAAAACCTACTGGAAACTATTAAGAACTTTTTTAGATCAGAATAACTAGACCTTTAGAAGACAAGGGTGAAAGATAACACCCGACTTCCACCTTCCTGGCGTATTCGGCAAGCTCGATGGCACTGCAACTCCACTAATTAGAATCCTCCGGTTCTCGATCGGCCTTCCAAACACTTTGTAACACCCTATGGAACTCCGGTCAATATTCCAAGATTTCACAATAATTTGGTGTGGCTCTATGGGCCGACTAGGTAGTATTAATAACTCCCTATGGACATAATGCCTATTTAAAATAAATAGGTCTTCACAATCTTTATAATAAGCCTAATAAATAGATCTTATCAAATAATACTCTCCTTCGCTTGCTTGGGCAATATTCCTCAAGCAAGTGATCTTGCTTTGAGCTTCCCTTGTGTGTATTACAATAAAATGGGTAATCCTTATTCATACAAAAATAGGGCCCTAAAATAATGTGATCTTCAATATTATCTAAGGCCAATATTTCTTAAACCTTAGCTCATAGCATTTTCGGATATATTTATCCCAATTAGAGCGGATTACTTATTTAATGGGTTAAATCATCCTTAGGCTATTGAGCGGCTAAGGAGAAGTGGGTAGTTTGCATGTTGATAAACCTGGGTGCAATATCCCACATTTGGCGCCACTTAGCATTTTTAAGGTTTTAATTAACCTTACCCACTAAATTCCAGCACATGGGCCTAAAACCACCCTTCATTTCCTCCTCCATGTGGAAGCTTCCAATGTATGGCATTTGCCCCCCACAACCACTTGGATACTCCTATAATACGTGGTCATAGCAATAGCTAAATGGGTTGGTGGTTTCCATTTGTGGTCGGCTGGATTATGTGGTTATACTAATGTTTGAACATTCCCATATGTATATGCGGAATGGCATTTGGAAATTATGGACCTGCATTACACAAGTAAAATGTAACTCGGTCCATGTTGACTCCCAAATAATGTGTAGCTCGATGTTTAACAACTATGATATGAAAATGTATTGAACATTGTATAATATCATGGTGGCAAGCCATTTGGTGGCTTGTAAGTGGACTTACCAAACATTGGTGATAATACCATAGTCCACATGGTGGTTGGGCATCCCCTCTGTAACAAAAGTTGAATCTTGTTCCAGCGAGTCAATATTATAGTCCATGACCGTCGAAGACTGATATGCAAAAACCAATAAATGAAGTCCCTTTGCAAGCCACTATGTCATAGTGCCATTAGTCCACATATGACCAGTTGACCAGAGTTGACTTTCATCGTTGATTGAACTTTGATCGGACATAACTAGAGCTCCTGATGTCTGTTTTTCACGTTCTCATAGTAATTGGAAAGCTCTTGAAATGATCTTCTGCACTGACACCATTTAGGGATGTTTAGGGAACTTTCAAAAATGATCCCCTGATCACACCTCCCCACTGATGAAAGGCTTTTTGTCCCAAAAAGCTTATATTGGAACATTTTTCCATAGGAATTGTCCTGAATCTGGAAACTCTGTGCCACCTCGGAAGTGCTATTGTAGTAGAATCTTTGGTCTCTTCTCTCTGTAACCTTCTCACTTCGATCAACTTTTCTGGCGATCGTGGGACTATGTGTTCTGGGCCCACGAACGCTTCCGTTGTGCCACTTTGATGGTCCAAGAAGACCTCCACGCCTCCATTATGATGGTGCTAAGTTTCTGAATGAAACCTCAATGCTCCTTCTGTGTGGTGCTTAAGCTTCTTGATATCTGACAACAAGGATCTTCTTTTACTCTATAACACAGAGCCTGGCTCCGAGTTGATTCCTAGAATCCAAACTGGTTTAAAGGAACTCCATGTTACGTAGAGCTATGATCGATCTGATGGAAAATGGATAATGAATTGTTAGTGATGAATTGGCTTTTCAGACCTCAACGCCTCTGATGCATGATGTTAAGCCTCTTGCAAGACCTCAAGCCTCCAATGCATGATGCTAAGTCTGTTGATCAACTACCATTCGAATGTGTTGTTCGCAATGCCTTGACACCGAATGACGTTTCGAGCTAATCCTTTTAGAGTTCCTCTTGTTGACACACTAATATCAGGTACCACTCTACTACATGGTCACAATGCCTCTACAAAGAATGAAGTTATGACCTGACGTTAATGCCAACGGTGATTCAACTACCATTTTGTTACATGGTCACAATGCCTCTACACAAAATAAGTTTCTGAGCTAATCTCTACGAACTCTACTGTCTACACAAATTACAGATCAATCTCCAAGCTTTGTATGAGTTAATTCATGTATCCAAGATGTAATAGGTACTCACACACTGATTAGGAGATATGTTTGGAGCATTAATCAAATTTTCTAAGTAAGAAAATCCACTAAGTATGGTAAACCTTTCTCTCAACATTTTCTCATAGAATCTAATCTCCAAACAAATACTACATATTATTCATCAATCTGAATTATGTAATATATAATTGAAAAATTGTTTGACTTACCCATTTTAAAGGACTTTCACTTTCAGGTATTACCTGGTCCTGGGTTGAATTGTCAACTGGAGGTGGAGTACAAACTTCCTTTGCCATTGTAATAGGCCTCCATTCCATCTTTGTCTTGCCATTACTTTGATGGCAAGATGGATTTAGTTTCCAGAAATTTTCCACATGGTGCCCATTCCTTTGGAAATGAGCACAAAAAATCCTCTTAATATCCTTCTTGGGATGAGGAACTCTGTCTGCCATTTCTCGAATTGCATGACGAGATTGGTCTTTCTGATTTGCCTTGTTCCTGACAAACGACATCAACTTCTTCATCAATGTCCTTCTCTTCCAACATCTGGCCACTAAATGATTATGCAATCCAAAAAAAGTACATGGAAAGGAATTCCACATCTCCTGAAAATGATAACCATACTTCTTAAGCTGAAAAAGTGGATCAAAATTTGTATACATTGCTTATGATTATGGTAAGAAACTGGAGGTGGAATCTCATTACCTCTTCACTGATTTCTCTTACCACATCCTGCATGTGACAACAAAGCACAACTTTCCTGCTCATAATATTCTTGCAGGACTATTGGGGTATTCACTTTGCTTTCAGAAGCTTGTCTCCAGTCAGTGTTCTTGGAGCATTCTCCAATTTCCATCCCCACACTAGGATAACCCAAACCTACAAAATGAGGACGATCCTCGACCTGTATTGGGTTAGCAATACCTTGGCCATTTTTACCAAGGCTTCTTCCATCAAATCCCATTTTATCTAGTAACTTGGATCTAATGTCTCTAGTATGCTTTTCAAACAAACCAAAGACTTCATTACCTAATCCGAAACCAAACAGGAGGAAGAAGAAAATTCCAAATGGTGAACAACTTACAGTGTAGTCATCTGCCATGGTCACTGCATTTGAAGTTGAAGGTATTTCCTTCCTCTGATCACCACACTACAACTTTGCCAAGAGCTCATCCTTGGTTTGCAGTTCTGATTTCAAGCAAGCATTCTCCTCTTCCAAGGAGTAATACATTGATCACACAAGAGAGTTCTCTTCCTGGATATGGTGATTATAAGCTTCAACTTCATCGAGCTTTGCCTGTTTAGACATCTTGCCGATAGTGCACTTGTACCCTGTTCACACAAATTGAACCAACTGCACCAGTCTTGAAGCAATCACTTTGTTAATCAGATTTACTAAAAACAAATACAGAGCTAAACCAGCTCTGATACCAAACTTGATCAGAAAATAATCAAGTTTTTATCTACTTGATCTCAAACCCTTACAGGATTTAAATATTTGCTGACAATTTTCTCCTTTTAAGTAATCAATTTAAAAAATTAATGCAAGACAATAAAGACAATTGCACAATGATTGATTACGGAGTTCAGAAATTGCCTACGTCTCCGGGTTCGTATCGAACCGTTCCACTAGTCAAAACTTATAAGTTACAATAGTACTTTCAAAAGAAAACCTAATGGAAACTATTAAGAACTTGCTTAGAAGAATAACTAGACATGTTAGAGTAGGTATTTACCTTAGCTCATGTTCGCCTAGGTACATTATTTACCTTTATTGTATTTATCCTCACCCACTTATGTGTGTGAATATTTCTTTTATCTTATTTAGATATTAGGAGATATTATCTAGTTGTTAGGTATAGTTCTTTCTTTGATCTATGGTATTGACTAGATCCTTGATGTCTAGTTCTCTCCTAAATATATGGTCTTGACTAGTTCTTTGATGACTAGTTATTTCCTTGATTTATGGCTTGATCTACGACCTTGACTGGTTCTTAGATTGTTATTCCTTGCTTATTTAAGTAAGGCCCATTCTCAATGTATTGCATTGAGTTCCATAATAATATATGATATTGCTTCTCATTTATTTGCAAAGGTTTATGTAAAGTTATTCTAGCGAATTGCTTTCATCTTATAGATCGTGGTGTTTGATTAGCATCTGTGTTCTTGGCTTGGTACGATCTGTTTATCGTTCCTTTAATGGTATTAGAGCTGGAGATTGCTGGTGACATCCGTATGTAAGTTTTATGTTGCAAATAAATTGTATATTCATATATTTGGGATTTGGTTGTATGTTGTTGCTACATGCATTTTTATGGAAAACAGAGGATTCCATTAGATCCGAAAGGCATTAAAACCCTAAGATCGACTGTAAACTCTGCCGTTTCTGTAGATAGTCATTTTTTGTGGTTTTTTTATTGATACAGAAAAGCACACTAGGTCGCCTCAGGATTCGTGCCCACCAGAAAAGGAACCGCAGGAGTATTTTTTGGGTATGTTGGTTTTTTTGAGGTCTGCACAGAGAAATTTTCTATTGCAGCATATTTGTCTCAATTTGCGCGCATGAAGGTTTTCGTATCTTTCCTTTTTTGGCAGGGGTCCACAGATGCTGTGCACATTTTTTGCTATTTTAAGAAAATCCGCAGGTTGCTATTTTTGACAGTAAAGGTTATTGTCTACATAGTCCAGAAATAATAATTTTTACCAGAAGAGGCAGTTGAATGTGTCTTAACACCCATTAAAATCCTTAGCCTTTGGTCATATGGTATGGTCATATGAGGGCTTAAAGCTTGTGATTCCTACCAGTAGGTGCTTAACTTCAACCCCCTTTAATTTTATTTGTGTGGTGAAAGCAACAACAATTTATTTTGTTTTAGTTGCAACTAAAATAAATATTAGAGCAAAATATTAAAAAACTTGTAACTTTTGATCGGTAACTCAGTTTTGAGTGCTGTTTTTTGCAAAGTGCTTGTTTTTTCGTGATCTTTCCATTGGAAATATTTATTTTGAGACTTGCACTATAATTATAAAGTGCCAAATATGGAGGAGTGTTGTAATCAATTGTGGACGTAATTTCGGCTGAGTCCGACGTCCTAAACTTTTGGGAGTTGCAGTTTGTACCTATCATGGATTCTGAGAATGATATGCTTTTCTCTTAAGTGTGTGGACTTCAAGAGGATATTGTAAAATTTGTGGAAGAAAATAGATCACTCAAGAAGTGAAATTCTCTTCTACAATCACTCATTCACGATAAGGATACAATAATACACTCCCTATAGAACAAACTTGCTAGCCTACAACATCACCATCATATTGTGGACAACCATATCCATGCTCCTAGTCCACTTACAGCTATTGCTCCTGTACCCACTGCATTGATCTGTCTTTGAGCATTTGTTCTCATGCTTATGCTCTTGATGCTTCTAAACCTATGAGGCTTGTTACTATGTTGTTCCACATTCTATTACAGTACCACATGTTGTGTATCCTATTTCTGGATTTTTTGAGAAGCATACCACTGCATTCAGTTCTCACATGCTTTGTTCTATGGGTCTCACTAGAGGATTCATTGGAAAACATTCATAGGGTATTATTTCCTCTATTCCACATGTTAAGTGGAATTCTCGTCATGACATTGGTTTTCGAGCAGATACTTCATTGGGATCACACATTGACAGAGCTCCTTTTTTTGTTCACTTGACTCTTTCTGAGGATCATGAGCAACACATGAGTTCTACATCTTCACTCAGGCTTGAGAAACCTGAGATTTCAGCTGTCAGACATGATCAACTTGACACACATTCTGATATTTCTTTTGCATGCACCCATTGTGCATTTTGCACCAAGTCATATGCAGGCATCTTCTTCATCCATCCGTGTTGATTTGGGGTGGATATCTGATCACTCATGGCGGTGACATAGGCATTCGTTGAGAGGACTCTACAGGCATGGCTCCTCCACCATTCGGCCTCTTGCTCCACTTTCTATACCTTCTGCATTGTGATGCTTCTTGTTTTGAGCATTTTTCTTTAGCAGGTGTAGTGTATCTCTCTTGTTTGTTGAGAGATTTTGTATCTGTATTTTTGACACTTTTGGCATGTTGACAGTATCTCTTGTGGGGGAGCTATTCTGGTGGAGCCTAGTGTTAGTTTTTCAGTGTTCGAGTAGTTGTTTTGACAACTCATATAGATTTGTAGCATCACTCCACCCATTCAGCAGTATGGGAGGGTGTGGTGTTGATCCTGCTTCTTCGGGTTTTGTGTCCTTGCCTTGTTACCTTGGCTTTTCTTGGATCATGACACTCTGGATTTTGTGTCCTTGCCTTGTTGCTTTGGTTATTGTTTCTTGGATCGTGGCACACCTATTTGCAGCAGTTGATCAAATTATGTTTGGTGTTTTTTTCTTGTACTTTCGACATCACTCCGTTGACAATCTCCTTGTATGGATTTATTCTGGTGAAACCCAGTGTCAGTTGTTTTTGAGTTTTGTGATTAAGCAGTGGATTCAGACCACAGTGCACACCAAAATTCTTCAGCATTGTATGAGTTTTTTGAGCCGAGCTTCTTGGGATGCCTTGGAGCGGATTTTTACTCTCTTTACTTTGTTATTACTGGTTTTGGGTACCTTGTGGTGTCCCTTTTTTCCCAGTTATTGTACATGAGTACCTCATCAAGCCTAGTTTTTCGGGACTCATACTGTGGACATGCCACTTCTATTTTGGCCCCTAGCTTCACTTGAGGGGGGGTGTTAGAGTAGGTATTCACCTTAGCTCATGTTCACCTAGGTACTTTATTTACCTTTATTGTATTTATCCTCACCCACTTATGTGTGTGGATATTTATTTTATCTTATTTAGATATTAGGAGATATTATCTAGTTGTTAGGTATAGTTCTTTCCTTGATCTATGGTATTGACTAGTTCTTTCCTTGATCTATGGTATTGACTAGATCCTTGATGTCTAGTTCTCTCCTAAATCTATGGTCTTGACTAGTTCTTTGATGACTAGTTATTTCCTTGATTTATGGCTTGATCTACGACCTTGACTGGTTCTTAGATTGTTATTCCTTGCCTATTTAAGCAAGGCCCATTCTCAATGTATTGCATTGAGTTCCATAATAATATATGATATTGTTGCTCATTTGTTTGCAAAGGTTTATGTAAAGTTATTCTGGCAAATTACTTTCATCTTATTGATCGTGGTGTTTGATTAGCATCTGTGTTCTTGGCTTGGTACGATCTGGTTATCACTCCTTTTAGTGGTTTCTACCTGACATTACATTTGTAGAAATGCATAATTGCTTTAGTAATTTGTCAAAGACCTTTGGTCAACAAATCACATGGTAATTAGAACATTGAAATGCATTGTAAATCAAATATGAACATTTTTGGATCATTTTATGAAACCTACTTTTTTTTATCAATGTTAAAGTGTATCCAGGTTCACTTGTTTAAAATATTTACATCAGGAAAAAACTATGTCAAATAGGGTAGAACAGTTACAGTAAATCCATTGTGGTTTTCTAACAAAGCTAGAAGGTTACATTATGGAGTGTACATAAAAAAGAACTTATAATTTTCTCAAATTCCATAGCACTTTTAACATGAATTAAACTGAAAACATTTCACTAAATGGTGTCATCAAGTCTTTGTCTAGTTTCACCACTTAATATCCCTTTCGCCAAGTGAGAGAGAATAACCGAATGGAAGGAAACTTTTAAAATTTGTTTAAAAAACTCTAGTTGGACAACTAACCAAATGTTCACGTGTCTTCCAGAATACTAAGACATGCAATTTTAGTAATTGATTCGCTTACCTCATTAATGTGATGTAGTAATGTTTTGATACTTATCAGCCACATGAGAGAAATTCATATACTTCTTTAATTATAAAAATATATTTCTTTTAGACATTGATATAGTTCCTTGCGTAGGAAATGGAAAGAGGTCCATGTTTTTAAAGGAGATATTTTGAACTAGATCAAACTCAACAAAGAATTGATGAGATGGTTAAAAAAATTGTTGGAGTTGAAAAAACTATTGGATGTGAGGTGAATGCATCCCAAGATAGAGAAGTCTAAGATCTAATCTTCACCAAATGATGACTAAAAGTTTGATCATCCAAATCACTGACAAACAGATTAGCAATCTTATAGGATTATTAAAAATCAAAAATTCATATAATTTTAAGTTTTAATATAGCTACTTGACCTTTTTTGTAATTTAAATTCGTATTGACTTAGAAAAGATTCTGGATGCTAACATAATTTCGCATTAAACCAATTTTGGGAGTGCCGCATTGCTAATAATCCTTAAAGTTGAGATTTTGCTATATTTTTACAATAACGTCCACTTATGACCCCATTTTTGTCCACCATCTTGGTGCACTTACCCTGGTATTTAACAAGATAAGGTGATAAAGTCAACAAGTCAAACCTATTGTCCATTAGCTCCATGGCCCATAAACGTATTAAATTTTCATATATCACTACTTAAACATTTTAGTTATCTCAAAATTATCCTTTAAATAGTGAAAAATCGAAAATGCTATAAAATTTACATATAGCTCTGGTGATATATTCATCATTGTATTTAGTCTGGAATGGCATTTTAGCCTAGATTTAACCAACGGTATATCATATCCTCGTTTTATAATCCTGATCATCATTGAGTTGCCTCATCACAAGGAATATATTTTTGAAACTAGTAAAAACTTGAGCATGTTTATGGATTCAGTTGATCCTTCTACTTCTCTAGAAATGAATTTGGGCACTACATAAATTTCCAGTTCTTATAAAAATTTGGTCATTTAGAATTTATTCTGGAATCACATTTATGCAATGACCGGAAATGTCAAAACCATTACACCATTGTTTCACTATAAGATGAATCAACAAGGGAAGGGATCAGGTTTACCTTGCTTGTCATTTTGGATCAAGATAACATTGCCACTAGTATCTGCATATTGTCAATTGAGTTCATTGTACTAGTTTACATTTATCGTAATGAATCTATTTTCATATACCATATGAAGTACTATGCCGGACTCCGGTATCAATTTTTGTGCATAAAAATATATACCTTGACAACATTTTCCATTTGAAAAGTTATAGTATATATGGAAAGAAAAAATATTGTACAATGACTGTAGCGGCTTTATTATGCAAATCAAAATTTTACAAATTTTTAAATGATACATGGTCGCAATATTTACCTTACATTAATATTTAAATCTTTTAAAGCACCATTAAGTAGTTCATTAGATTCCCCAATTATAATTCACTAGCTATTGGGTATACTATTTCAAGTTTTGATATGGGGAAAACTGTTAACGATGGGTGTGAAGTAAGTGTTGTTCTATTGTAGCTTGGTGAGGCAAATGTAATTATAAGTTGGTACATTTATGTTTAGATCTTAAATTATGGAATAACCATTCTAGACCATGTCAAATTTTGTATTGAAGTACAACCCTTAATGGCCCACAATCGGGGAAAATTTTGTGACAAACCCCAGGAAAATTTACCTTTCGGAAGAGAAAGTGGTTATACCATTATATTCATCATATCACAATTTGAGATGGTTATCATACAACCATGACACTGGCATAGGAATTTCATGCTCGACAGTTTTATTACAGTTTTACATTCTATTTTTAAATGCGACATACAAGATGATAAATTACATCTAAATTTAGGTCGGAAACAATTAAGATTTTTGGCGGAAAGCTGGAAAGGGTGTTGGGTCTAGTATTTTATCAAGAATCAAAGGCATCAACCATTTGATACCAAAGGTAAATATAATATTTTTGCATTAATGTTAGACAATTGATAATGATTTTGATTTCCCTTTAATTGGTATCCATGACACATTATGGCCATATTCGATAGGTTCTTGTCAACTGAGTATCTACTCTATTTCCATGTTATAAGGAATTGAGATTAGTTTTATTTTTCTTATTGGAGTTTATTTAACAAGTGGGTAATTAGGAGCTCAAGCATGCAGAAGTTGTTTTCCAAGGTATACTAAAGACTTGGATTCATAAATATCATTCTTCAATCAAGGGACTATTCTAATTCTTATTCTGGTTGAGGTTGTCCCAAATTTTCACATGAAATCATTGGAAAGGGCAGATTTTTCAATCCTAAGGGAGATCTAATTGACCAATGGTGTTTGCACTCAAACATGTAAGTTATGGCGTGATAAATTGCTTGGAGGCATGATACTTTGACTACGATTTCCGCAATTTTGCTGTTTGGAACTTTTCCATTCTAACAGTTTTTTAGGGTAGCATATTATTTTCCATTGCATTGTTATTAAATTTCATTAACATAATATTCAATTTTGTTTGCAAGGTGTTAGTTTTAATGAGTTTCATGAATTGGTAACCACAACTCTTGCACCTAACTATTAGATTGTAACGGTTGAATTTGTGGTTTTTGATCTATTATGTTCCAACTAATCTTATCAAAGCGACAATATCTTCGATTTAATGTAAGACTAGGGAGAAATTTATGTCCAGTACTCCTAAGTTTCATGACATGGACTAATTGATTTTAGATGGATCCATAACTCTAGTGATTGTAATAGAGATTAAACCTAGGGTTTTGGTTTAACATAATCGTGGTCAACATGTAAAACAATTCCATTGATCTTGCTTTAAACAATCTCAGAGTATTTGACAATCCTTGTGACTTTTACTGAAGGAATAGATTTGATCTTTCAATCTCATTAAAATCTTGATTAAAAGACATATAAGATAACCTTATATATAATTGTCTAATAAAGAGTTAGTTAAAAGTCAGTATTTTTACTCTAGGTAATCCTTTGGAAGTAGTATGACCTTATGAGTACAACAATTAGCTAGTTGCACATTTATTCAACTTGCATGGCTAATTGTTATCTATTCGTGAGGCTCTGTAACACCTTGCTAATCTTTGAGTTATAATTACCTATACATATTTTAGAAAATGAGTCTGTTCCTTAGAACAAAACTTACATTTGCAAACAATACCTTGCAAAAATATTGAACGAAAATGAATGTTATGAGGAGCTTGTTTTTCCGTCACATTATTGAAGCAACTTATCTCCATAGTTCTTGAAGCTTACACAACCTAAAATGCATTTCACTAGGCTCTGGGTGTTATTGCATACTAAAATGACCTTTATCAATCTTTACATGATCAGAAAAGCTAGCAGGAATGCTTCTCTTAACATATGTTTTTTAAATGCATTGCAATGATTTGGCTTCTAAGTTCTTCATCAAAGTATTCAATTTCTCAATCTTATATGTCCATTGTTCATTGTTTTAATGCAAGGAATTACATCAAAATGACATATTGTAAATCTTTTTGAATCCATTATAACTTTTATGTAGGTTAATCACGGGGGTTCATTAGCTAGGCAATATCCTAGCACGTGCATTCATATTGAGGTAATTAAAATTAATAAAATCAAATTCAATATACCGGTAGACATTAGGGGGTGAAAGGGTTTAATTTATTAATATTTTGAATAGGTATTGGGGGTAGGTTAGAGAGGTGGGCCAAAGGATAGGGAGGTTTAATTTTAATATAAAACTAAAACATTTGAACCCTAGTTTTTAAAACTAAATACATTAAAATTGTAAAAGGAGTGTGGTTATAAAGTTAAATTATAATCTCTTTTTGAATAAAGAAATCTCAATTAAGAGATTCTTAACCAAGAAATAATAAGATGGTAGAAAACTAGGATTGAGTATGCTTTTCAACACAAATGATATTATTTCACCATCTTAATTATTTGAAGAAGTATTGATAAATGATTAAATTTTAACATTTATAAGGTAATTTGTAATAGGTCTTCAATGGCTTCAAATATATCTTTTTAAAGGCAAATGCATATTAAAAAAAATGATTTTAATTGAATGAGAAACATGATATATTTTCTTTGAATACATTAGGGTAGAAATAAAAAAGGGTTAAATAAAATTGTAATGGAAAAATGGGTAAGTAAGGTACATGGAAAAATAGGAGTATTTTCATTCTAATAATATAACAAGAGGGGGTATTATGAATTAAATAATTATATTCAAAAAATAACATTAAGGGTATTCTTTAATACCCTTTGAATGAACGTGCTCTATCATACTTTTACTAAGTGGACCCCCCGTGCTCTTAATGGTTTTTCATGTTTATATATAAAAAGCTCTTTTACGAAAAAGGTGAACAAATGCAACTTATTTACTAAGAAAGGAGTTGAGTTTCCACTTCGCCTAAAAAAAATTGTATTTTTTCTTTTATAGATATAATAATTTTATATTAATTATAACTTAATGTTATAATATGAATCCCCTTTTGAACCACTCACAAAATTTAAGATCTCATCAAATTTTACTTCTTCAATACATCCCCTTCACATCTTATTGCATCGCTTCATGTATGACTGATACTTTAAATTATTTAATTAAGTTTATTTGCAATGTTTGTGATTATATGTAATCATGTACTTAGTAATGCAAAACCACTTTCAACACATAAAGTTATGTTTTTGTTTGCTTGGTCTGCCCGCGATTACATAGATATCGGCATCTCTGCCCTTAAGAAACTGATTACACCATATGAGTAAGCGTACATCTATATCGAAACCTTCCTTCGGCTAAGCAGTCACAACTAGGGGGTATCCAATCCATCAAAGTCACCCAAGGAACGACCCTGGCCCTATCCGCGTCGGTATCTTTAGGTCTTGCCTCAACAAGACTTGATCCTTGGTGGGCTCATTCTAAGCCATTCAACTTCACCAATGAACCAAGGGCCCTTCGATCACGTAAAGTTTTCATATAACATTCTAAAGAAATTTAGTAGTTCGTAATAAACGAGGAATCGTTACAGCTTTCAAAATTTGTTGCGTGAGGTTGTATAAAGCAAAAAGGGGGTGGTTGAAACATTAGATAGGCGTATGGGGTGATAGCAATGTATATTTTGGAATTATTAGGGAGTTGTTGACATTGGCAGGACCAACCAAAATTTAGTCCACATTCATCTTACGTACCTACATGACAAAAAAGATAAGATCCGTGAAACTAACTACCCTCTTGACTTTATTGTACTCGTGTAAAACAAAACAAAACAAAAAACATTAACTTCTAATTCGTATCCTCTAATGAATATTTATTGGTCTAACTAGAAGGCGTCACGCAAAGAAGCAGAGATTTTTACGTGACGTAGTTGAGGAAATGGAGACTCGAGTGTTTGAAAAATGCACCGGCTCTTTAAGACTTTTAGGTGTTCATAATGGAATAGCGTGCATTTACTTACTGCATGGCCTGTTTACATAAGAGCCATGTGAATACTTGAATTTTGGTATGGTCTATTTGTTCCTTGTAATTTTTATTTTTTTTTTGGGTTCAAACTCATTTGGGGTTGGTTTTTTCTTAATGCGTTGTGCTTATTGTAGTCTTTCACTTTTTTGTGTTTTCTATTTCAATTATATCGGTTTTATCTCAAAACTATATAATTACATTGGTGCTAACCCTGATTTTCTTTTTGTTATGTGGGTCTTTTAAGAAATTAGTAAGGGTCTTACTAATATTTTTATTGTCCCTATTTATTTTGTTGGTTTGGGCATAAATAATGTCTTAATTTGAAATTAAAAGGTTTATAAATACATTAGTCTATTTAAAATATGAAAACAAAAAATGATATAAGAGAATTCAATGCCAAACTAATTATAACAAGTACTTAGAGTAAGGATTCAATAGGAAAATTTGAACGTCATCTAGCATTTATTGTGTCTTCCATAGAAAACATTCATTATAATATTGAAAGTGATAACAATCAGCGATTTGAATGACGCTAGACAACATATTTTAAACAATGCATTAAATACTTGGTTTGTTGCATTTAAAGATTCTAAATCTTCGAGAATAATAATGGATGGATAACCATATATCCATGGTACATGCATCCCTTGTTTTTTTGTTCATATTAAGTTTGTTGCGTTATTAAGGTTATGAAGAAGGATGCCAATCTAACATATATCTAGTATGTACAATTTTGGAAAAATGACTAATATTTTTACATCCCTAAAGAGGGCTCAGACTATTGCTAATGTAGAGATTTTCATTTCCATGTCATAATTTCCTAAACGAGTACTTCAAAGTTCTAGAGTAGAATAATGATTATGATCAAGGTTCTCCGTTTATTTTGGTGGGACAACATTTTAGTATTGTTTTCCTCCTCCTCATCTACACTGTTTGTTTCTAAAGAATGCATATAAATCTGAAATAAACAAGATATTTCTCTCATATCCCTTCTTGTCATTTATTGTACTCCATTAAGAATATTTATTATTATAATTAAGTATCATTCCATTGGTTAACATTTGATAAAATTGTAATGTTTATGGATAAATGTCTTAGATGTGTTGCTAATGATAAATTGTTTTTCCATAACACATTCTAGTGAACCTACGTTGTCCTTAGTGATTTGTAACCCTCAACTAGGGTAAAATATTTCTTCTAGGGTGAGAAAATTACTTAAGAAATGGCATTCACTCATGGAACCATGATAAATGGTGTTAAAACATGTCTGATTTCCCTCAAGTCCAACTCTAAATATCTTATGTACGTTATTAGAACCTAATCCAATCAAATCTTATCAAATATTGGCATTCTATCATGAACTTATGAAAATAATGCTAGCATGCTTGATTTGCCCAAATCTACCTTTATGTATTTCATCACAGATAAATAGGGTAAATTTAGTAAAAATTTTCCCTGAATAATAACAATTGATTAAATGAAAAAATAATAAATATTACTCATATGTCCCTGATTCCCCCTTAATCTACCTATATGTATCTTGTTGAACCTTATCTATCCCAATTTAGTAAAAGTTTCTCAAATAATGATTATTTGTCACAAAGAATGACAAATGATGCTCATATATACCCAAATTTCTCAAATTTCTCAAATTTATGTGCAACTATTTAATTACACCTAATTAAGGGGTAAGTGCACGAAGTTGGGGGGCCAAAAAGCGGACAAGAATAGTAAAAAAAAAAAGAAAAATGCGTACGTGTTTTGCTAAAACACGCTCGCGTTTTAATTTGTTTGGCTCGAGAATCACCAAACCTATAACCCGTACGCGTTTTGTGTAGTATGGACCATGCATATGTGTTTTGGTGGTTTATACTTACAGAAATAAATGTTCAAGTATAAGATTTATTTTATTATTTCTTATACTTTAAATTTATTTTAGTAAATATAAGAAATTAGGGTCACTCTGCACCTTATGGAAGTGGTCTCGTAGCTCCAACAATTATAATCTAGAAGATAGTTTTTCAAAATCTAATCTGGTCAATACTTACTCATATTCCAGGATTTTAGCAAACGACCTAAAACTTCCAAGGCATATATATTGTAGTCAGTCTTTGTTTTGGGAAAGCATATAGTCATTTTAAAGGTTTTTTGACCTTCTAAAATGGATTTTGGCCCTACCACTGCTTGAATTGGTTCTAATTTTTAAATTTGGCCCATAATTCACTTTAGTGGCCATGAATTAACTCTATGATGTTTGTCTACTTCTTACTAAAAAGAGATCCTCACTTTGTAGATAGAGGATTGTCTCCCTGAATGGGATTCCTGTCCTATGGCCAAAATGAGGTGATTGTAATGTGCCTCCTCCTTAAGGTATGATAACACTACTAAGTGTTGAATGAGTTGTTACGAATAGTACCAACTGAATTGTGTCAAGTGAACTCAAATGATTGCTCATTCTTAGAAACATGGTGCTCCATATAAATATCATCCCCTCACCTTTCCTAGCTCTAAAAGCATCCTTTCATGGAATCAAATTCATGATTCTCATACATGCTTTTACTCATATGTCTCTTATGGAGACAAATGATTCCTTAATACTTAAAAAATAATGGTCCTTGATAACTCGGTGACATGACTAGCGCATTTCAGCTTGTTCTGAAGCATGTTCAATTAACTACAAAATGGCCAAAAATGCTTTTTTAGGCCTTCAAAGGAAGTAGTCTCTCATAAAAACTAAATGAGTTGATCGATCACCTTAAACACTATTCCCTACACACTGAAACACGTTGAATGATCTTTTTAGGACTTTCCTTTGGGTGAGGGTTTATGATTTAGGGTTTAGGGTTTAGGGATCGGGGTTTATGGTTTAGGGCTAAGGGTTTAGGACTCAAGGTTTAGAGTTTAGGGTTTAAGGTTTAGTGTTTAAGGATCATAGTTTAAATTTTAGGGTTTATGGTTTAGGGCTCAGGGCTTAGGGTTCATGGTTTAGGGTTTAGGGTTTAGGCTTTAGAGTTTTGGGTTTATGGTTAAGGGTTTAGGGTTTAGGGTTTAGGGCTCAAGGTTGAGGGTTTAGGGTTTAGGATTGAGAGTTGAGGGTTCAAGGTTTAGGGTTCATGGTTTAGTTTTTAGGATTTAGGGTTGAGGATTTACGGTTTTAGGGTTTAGGAGGAATTAGGGTTTAAGGTTTAGGGTTGAGGATTTAGGGTTTAAGGTTCATGGTTTAGGAGTTAGGGTTTAAGGTTTAAAGGTCAGGGTTCATGGTTTAAGGAAAAGGGTTTAGGGTTTAGGGATCAAGGTTAAGGGTTTAGGGTTTAGGGTTGAGAGTTGAGGATTTAAGTTTTAGGGCTCAGGGTTTAGTTTTTATGGTTTAGGGTTGAGGATTTATGTTTAAGGGTTCAAGTTTTAGGGTTTTGGCTTAGGGATTATGGCTTAGGGCCTAGGGTTTGGGGCTCAAGGTTTAGGGTTTTGGGGCCAGGGTTAGGCTTTAGGGTTTAGGGTTTAGGGTTTAAGATTTAGGGCTTAGAGTTTAGGGTTTAGGGGTCAAGGTTTATGGTATAGGGTTTAGGGTTTAGGGCTCAAGGTTTAAGGTTTAGGGTTGAGGATTTAAGGTTTATTGTTTAAGGTTTAGGAGATAGGGTTTAATGTTTAAAGGTCAGGGTTCAGGGTTTAGGAGATAGGGTTTAATGTTTAAAGGTTAGGGTTTAGGGTTTATGGCAAAGGGTTTAGGTTTTAGGGTTTAAGGATCGAGGTTTAGGGTTTAGGTTTTAGGGTTAAGGGTTTAGGTCACAGAGTTCAGGGTTTAGGGTTTAGTGTTTAGGGCTTAGGGTTTAGGGTTTAGGATTTAGTGCTTGGGTTTAGAGTTTAGGGTTTAGGGGTCAAGGTTTAGGGTTTAGGTGTTTTAGTTTTAGGGTTTAGGGTTTAAGGACCTTTAGTATTTAACATTTAGGCCTTAAGGTTTAGGGTCTATGCTTTAGGGCTCAGGCTCAGGGTTTAAGGTTTATGGGTTAGGGTGCATGGTTTAAGGTTTACGACTTAGAGTTTAGGGTTCAGAGTTATAGGTTTAATGTTTAGGGTTTAGTTATGGGTTTAAGGCTTAGGGGTTAGGGATTAGGGCTCTAGATTTAGGGTTTAAGGTTAATGGTTTAGGGATCAAGGATTAGGGTGTAGGGTTCAAGGCTTAAGGTTTAGGGTTTATGGTTCAGGGATTAGGGTTTAGGGTTCATGGTTCATGGTTTATGGCCTAAGGTTCATGGTTCATAGTTATTGGTTTAAGGTTTGGGGGTTAGAGCCCCGGGCTCTAGATTTAGTATTTAGGGTTTATGGCTTATGGCTTAGGGTTTAGGGTTTAGTATATAGTGTTTAGGGTTTAGGATTTATTATTATAGTTTTAGGGTCTAAGGTTTATAGTTTAGGGTTTAGGTATCATGGTTGAGGGTTAAGGGTTTAGGTCATAGAGTTCAAGGTTCATTGAATTTATAGGCAGAACATTCAAAGAGAGTCATCAAAATTTGATA
This sequence comes from Taxus chinensis, assembly GCA_019776745.2. Lineage (NCBI taxonomy): Eukaryota > Viridiplantae > Streptophyta > Pinopsida > Cupressales > Taxaceae > Taxus > Taxus chinensis. The sequence goes on along the minus strand of JAHRHJ020003194.1, from coordinate 145,284 downwards.
TTTTCATCTTTTGATATTTTGAAGGAGGGAAATGTCATATTCCTGACTATCTAATCCTTCCAAAGACCTCAGTAGTCCTCAATCGTTGGATGTACAGGGAGAAATTGTTACTTGGTTTCCATTTATAATGATAGAGATGTTATGACCTCTAAATCTATATGAATTTCAAGTTGCTTGGAAATCACATCATACCCTTCACTAGGATTGATGACTACCCCTATCTTTTTTTTCAAGGGATTTTGAAAACATCGATGGGTTTATCATATAAGGAATTATCAATGAATGGAAGGTCACTAAGTCATAGGCCAGGTAACTCCCATTTAGAACCAAACAAGAAAAAATTACTAGGCGATTGATAACCCCTTAGTGTTCTTAGCCATTCCCCTATTTCTATGCTTATTCTGAACACTTTAGGAAGTTATGTCAAATTTACTATCCATTCCAGTAGAACACTTCAACATTATCTTTCTCTGGAGGAGAGGATACTACAGGAAATTCAATTATGACCATACACCTCTGCATTGATAAATTCTCTATGTTTCTTTTGTTACCTTTAAGATTACTTTAGGTTTTGTTGTGATGGTTATTTTTTCTAGCTTCTAATGGGTCATCCTGGCTTGCATAATACCATACATGGAAATATGAGAAATGTGAAATTTAAGTTTTAGAGTGTGAATAAATTTACATTCAAGAGTGCAAGTATATGTGGAGAGAAACAAGTTTGGAAGAGATGTGTAATATATGCATTACAAGGCACAAGGTGGATTTCATATCCATTTAGTTGCTTGTCCCACATCTCATAAACAAGGTAGTTTTATAAGCAGACTCAATTATGGTTCTAGGCACAAGACTAGAAAATATTGATGAAATATGGTTTGGGGTTTAGGGTTTAGGGTTTAGGGCTCATGGTTTAGGGTTTAAGGTTTAGGGTTTAGGGTTCAGGGTTCAAGGTTCAGGGTTATGGTTTAGGATTTAGGTTTTAGGTTTAGGGTTTGGCGTTTAGTGTTTATGGTTAGGGTTTATGGATTGAGGTTAAGGATTTAGGGTTTAAGGTTTACGGTTTACGGTTTAGGGTTTCAGGTTAAGGATTTAGTGTTTAGGGGTAAGGGCTTATGGTTTACGGTTCAAGTTTTTTAGGGAAAAAATTTATGGGAGTTTAGGGTTTAAGGTTCAGGATTTACGATTTTTATAGTTTAGGGATTCAGCGCTTTTAGGGTTTATGGTTCAGGTTTTAGGGTTTAGGGCTATATGAGTTTAGGGTTTAGGGTTTAGGTTTTAGGGCTCATAGGATAAGGGTTTAGGGTTTAAGGATAAGTGTTTAGTGTTTAGGATTAATTGTTTAGGGTTTATGAGTTTAGGGTTTAGGATTTAGGGTTTAAGTGTTTAGGGTTTAGGATTCAATGTTTTAGGTTCAGGGTTTAGGGTTTAGGGTTTAGGGCTTATGGCTCATGGTTTAGGGTTTAGGTTTTAGGGCTTATGGCTCAAGGGTTAGAGCTCACGGGTTTAGATTTTAGGGTCATGCCTCACTTTAGGGTTTAGGGTTTAGGTGTAATGGATAATAGTTAAAGGTTAACCCAGGTTGATGTTTTAGGAACAACCTAGGTTTATAGTTTAGTGTTTAGGTTTATGGCCTAATGGTTTAGGGTTTCGATTAAAAGAAGTCTACAATCATGTAAAGGATTTAGGCTAACTGCCACTAACAAGTTCTGGAACAATTCAAATCTACAGATGTAGTAACCAAATTATACTTTTGTTAATAATTATTAGAGGTCATAAAGGTCCAATAACTTAGGGTTAGGTTTAAAATTAGGTTCCAGAAGGTGAAAAATGACTCACCGTACCCATTCTCTAACAGGATAAAGTTTCAACTTGATTTTATGTCATTTCTTAATTCATTCAAAAATTTCCTATATTACTCTCCATTGGAATAGGAAATATTTCCTCACATTTCCATTGATATAAATAATTCCCCCCTAACTCCTCATATTTTTTCAAGTTATGGGTTGGAGGGCCTTGGGGTGAAAATTTTCTCCCAAGAGTGAGCCTACGGGCCCAGGGGTGAAAATTTGGCCCAAAAGGGTGTGTTGGCGGGCCGCGGGGAGACCTTGGGAAGAAAATTTACCACACGGGGAAAAAAACACATTTTTTCCTATGCTCCCGTGGGTCTACAAGTCCACAAGGGACACATGGCGCTCCCTTTTACGCAGCGCGGGAAAGAGCTAGGAAAGGCGGTGGTGGCAGGAGACATTTTCAAATTCTCCCACACTAGGGTTTAGAATTTAATTCAAATTTGCACTCATGCTCCATGCGAGACTGAAAAGGACACATGGCATCTCCTAGCCAACAATGGGAAAGGCAAGGGCAGTGGGGAGAAAAATTGACTTAACACCCTGAAGGGATAGGACGGTAAAAATGACCCGCTGCCTCTGCCAGCACCTTCGACGATGCCATGTGGCAGCCCTTGATTGGCTGTTGGGACAGTAGAACAACGGGGAAAAAACTTGAAAATTTTTCCAAAAAAAATTCTAAGATGCAAAATAAAAAAAAAGGAAACCCATTCCTCTGCCGATGCCTCGTTCGTGACGCTATGTAGCATCACCTGAGTGGTTACGGGCTGGCGGGGAAAAATTTTGAAAATTTTTCCCCAAGGGTTTTTGAAAGCGTTAAGTTAAAAAGAGGATCCATCCCACCTGCTGGCACTTTCATGGTGCCACAATGGCAGCATCTGATTAGTTACGGGAAAAGTGGAGCTATGGGGAAAAATTTGGAAAAATTTTTCCCAAGGTTTTTCCTAAGTGCCTAAGGGAAAAATTTGGACTGCGGGCCCGCCAAGGAAATTTTTTTCCCAAAATTTTAACGCCAAGTGGAATGAAAACTTCATAAGGCTATAACTTTTGATAGAGAGCTTAGTTTTTTGGAAAACGAGGACTATTTGAAAAATATATCGATGTCCGCTTTGCACAGAAATCAATATTTTTTTTAATCTGACAAAGTTTTAGGAAGTTAATTTCAAGAAAATGCCTGCAGGCTTTTTATAGTGTGAACTGGTAAATTTTTAACTTGTGAATTTTATTCAATTTGATATTCTTCCTCTCTCAACATGTCAAAACAGACATGGAGGATTGTTCTTAGATGAATTTAGGATAGATTATGAGGGTTAAATTTGTTTGATTGAGGATCAACTCAAAATTTCCAACATTTTGCAGAAAAACGACTGCAAAATGACAGTAAAAATGGTTCCAGCCGATTGCATACTAAGCTTTCTAAGAAAATTTTCTTGAGTATTTAGGATGTATAACATGAATTAGACTAATAGGTCGGGTACCACTTCAATCTAATTGATCAATTTTTTGAACCGGGCCACAAATTGTCTACATGTCTTGAATCTGTTCTTTATCTGAGTTTAGATTTACCAGCTATGCAAGGCATGTATATCTTCCGCCAGATTGAAACGGTTTTAAAGGGTCTGAGTTGCTCATTTGTCATCTTATAAGTGATAAAATTCATTCCGGAATTGGTAAACTAATCAGCAGCATTATTTGCATCTCAACGAACAGTCTCATGGAAGACGTCAAAATGTACGAATTTCAGATTATTACACATGCCAAAAGATGAAAAATATTGTATGTGTTCATCAGGATGTATTTTTCCATCACTTTCAACTTAGGAAAGTTCTAATACAGTTACCTCTGTTTAGACTCATGCAATAGGCTTCAATGCAATTTGCCCGACACGATGACATTCATTTTAATTGTGCCACCAATCTTGGACAAACGGCTTGGACCACTTTCTGCAACTTTTATTCCTTCCAAAAATCATTTAGCTTGAAGATTTGGGCAGCTGGCTCTGAATACATTTTCCACGTGTAGGCACATTCTGCCTTTTCAAAAACAGGTGGAGTGCTTGTCGCATGATCCACAATTTGTCCAATGAAACTAATACAAACTCATGCTGCTCCATTTAAGCTTTTCAAACTAAGTATATATAAATACTGTAAGGGCATTTTTTCACATTGAGTCCAAAACGCGGAGTCGCCAGATACAAAGTATGACTCTTTTACATTTTAAATTTCATTTGGAATACGAGTTTCCCCAGCGGAGTCACCATTAACTATTTTTCGTCAGATAGGACTTTTAAGAAGAGCAACAGTTAGGGGACAAGAAGTCCCTCCTCTTTAATGGGAGAGGTTCCCTTATTCAGAAACGAACCTATTTACAAATGTACAAAACATGATTTGTTGGTTAAACTTGGATATTACGAAAGTGTTTTCTATGAAGATCATCAATTACAAAAGGACTGAGGAAATGAGAGTACGGGAAAGAGCAGAAAGGCAACATGCAGAATTATAGATATCAGAGTAATTCTTTATGTATGCGAAGTCACAGTGAATTGAAACAAGATCATTTGTATCGGATAAATAAGATGGAATTCAAAGACACAAAGTTCTGTAAATAACATCTACTAGAACACAAAGTTTCTTAACATAACACAGATTCATTAATCAAGGACACAAAGTTCCTTCTTGGTTATACAAGATCACCATGCTTGCAAAGTTGAAGAGTATGCAATCGGCAAGACTAATAAACTTGAGACAAATGATCTTCACAAAGAAAATAAATGAAAGCTTAGGAATAACAGAGATCAGATAGACAAAGAATGGAAAGTCCTTCTGTATTGATTTCTTTATGATCTATTTACACTTTTCAGAAAAATAAGCCAAGTTCTTCCTCCTTTGAATGGCGTGGAAAAGGCCATTATATAGCTTACAAATCAGTTACTCTTTGTAATCATTTCTTTTAACTAAAGAATAGTTAAGGACTGCCAATCGCAGTACCTCAACTTATTACAAAGAAAATGGCAAAAGAAAGGGAAGAAGAGAAAAGAATGGGAGAAGAAGACAGGTGGCTAGTCACTGAGAGGGACCCACTGACTTCAGAATCCGCTGCCTGAATTTAATTTAACGCCTCAGCTATGTCTCTGCCATGAGGGATTGACGTGTTGGCTGTAGACTGAGTCCAAAATCCAAGACACTTCTCCATCTCTTTATCAAACTCGACATGAGTATGATAATCTTTATTTGCTTCTTCAATGGTAGATTGAAGAGAGCAGATCTCCTTCATTTTTCCTTGGAGATGGAACTTTCCTTGAATAGATTATCTTTGACAAAAGCTCTGAATTGAGCTTTGATTTCTTGCAAGGAAAGGAGTACACACAGAAGTTTCATCTTGAAGATGGCAGTGTATATCTTTGAAAGCAGAGAGAACCAGTGTCTTGAAAGCTTCACCCTTCTGCCAACTGTTCTTCAGTTCTCCTAAAGCCTCCTCCAGGACTTCGATCTTCCATATTGATAGCAACTCTTAAATAAAAAAATATTGACTAAAAAAATCTCATAGGCCGCAACCTAAACTTGGAGGAATTTCAGAGGGAAGGGGACACACACACAGGGAATTCAAATTGTAAGGGTTCGAGCAAAAGATAGCATGGAAAGTATGTGCGAAAAATGCAAAGGGGGAATGCTCGTTATATAGCCGTTGAGGAGAGAGAAGGGTGATCAACTGTGCATTAAATTCATAAAGTTTGAAAAAACGGCATATTCAGGTAGAGCGGGAAAAACCTAAGTATGAATGGATTTGGTAATCGTTTGGGACAAATTTGTGAGACGCTAATGCACGAAACATGCATAAAATCATGGACCGATTTTTTAAGTGCCTAATTTTGGAGAAGATGCACAAATGCATTTTGGGACATTTGGAACGAAAACTATTTCAAGTGGCAAGCGTTTCGGGCGAAAGTAATTTGGTGATTACAATCCTAGTTTTTGGAAATTGGAATAGAAAAAGTAACGGGAGAGTGATACACTAAGATATTTTAATGCTCGATTTGCAGAATTTATCTTCATTATGACATTTGTTTAACATTCTTACATGCGGTTGTTTGGAACAACTTACACATTTTAATTATGTAGGACATTTGGGACAAAAGAGGTAAGTAACGCGACTCGGGCATGGTTCGGGTGAAAATGGAACAAATACTAGTGTTTCACGAAGTTATGTTTGGGAAATTCATTCATGGAACATGAAGACGCGCGAATAAATCACAATTTTCATTTCAAGTACGCGGTTCAGGATGATTTCGGCCGATTCTAACAGAGAATTTTTTGCAACGTTTGTTGAACTTAGGCTCTAGTTACCATTGGGACGAAATTCAGCATCCGACAGGCCTCGAATAATGGAACAACTTGCGGGGATTTCAGCCGATCGGGGAACATGAGCGCACTTCGGTAAGTAATTGGGACACATGGGACAAAAATGTCCGACAGGCCCGAAATACAAGTGTCAAAATGACCCAAAACATGGATTTTTGAATTTCACGACCTTTCTCTACTGAAGCTTGTAGAAAAACACTGAAACTCGAAATTTTGAAATTTTTTCTTTCATTAGAAAAATTTTGAGTGGACAAACTTGACCCCCTTTTGTTAAGAAATTCATTTTAAAGGTTTCTAAGGAGGCTCTTGAAACCATATTGGAGTAACTTCTAGAAACCCATGTTGGTGTAGCTTGGTAGATGGATCCTCGAATATGGTGTAATAAATCCTTGACACTCAAGTGTTATCCAAAATATAGTTTGTGACAAAGTGATGGCACATTGCATTTTACATTGATGTTTGTTAAATAAGCTTTCAATTAAAATTGCAATATGCATATCAAAATATGATTAGATTTGCTAAAAACTATAATTTACTAATAGTAATGAATGGTGACCTAAGGTTATTGTCTTAACTATCATCCACTAAAGATATCTGCAACAATAATTTAACATAAATAGTCATCATGCATTATACTAAAAGATTTAAAATAAATGGTTTACATCATTATTTCGAGGTTATGTATAATATTTAAATGACATGTAGTGGGATAAATTATGCTTATTAAGATTCGTGAGCATTAACGAATGTTGGAAATGAATTTACTCTTAACTTGGAAAATTTCCATATTTGTCATTTATGTACTATCATCATTTTTAACAATTTATGGCGGCTGAGCATTTAATATGAGAATGCATATTTTAGAAAGATTAATTCATAAATCATGGGTATTAAGTTGGGCATCACTAGGTTTGCCTTTATTATTAATGGGGTCTTCATGAAACTTATCATAATGCGTAATTTTAATGCATCCAATCTACTTGATCTAGTTGTTCATGAACTAAATTGGAACCTAAGAATATACTTGTTATCAATTTAAGTAAAAATTCACTCTTTTAGAACAAACATGAAATTTCTTGTCATGTTTATGATAGCTTTGAAAAATTAGTCCCAAGTTTTTGAGATCTAAAATTATTCACCAAACCATTATGATTTACACTAATATTTCACAATGGGGAACCATGATAATCTAATACAAGAATAACTGTAAATTGTTGCAAAATAATGTAGAAAATGACCCATGTGCACACACTATAATAATGAAACTCTAAAATGGTGTGATCTCGAATCTTAGAGAACTATTAATTTTCTGAATGAGTCATATGACTCAAGAAACATGATCAACATTATTGCCTAACTTGGATTTCCTAATGTATAGACATTAGATTGAAACCACATGGTTAAGAAGCAACTGTTAGAATAACATACAATATGGATTTCAAGGGTCCATAGATTGGTACTCCTCACCAGGTAACGATTAATATTGACAATGTTGCTATACTCATTTCGGGGATGACCTACATCTGGTCATATTTCCTAATTTAGGGCATCCAACCATGTGTAAAATCTATTCTCAAGTAACTGACATTATCTCATGAGTTTTTTAAATGGAGGTCATACATATTTGAAGCACTAAGGCTATTGTCCACTTGTTCATTCCTATCAACATGTCTTCTGCACTTAATCCATTAATGCCATTCATCATTGAACATCATAGATGATATTAAACATACTGTGCACATTTAGGTTCATCCAAAGACCTAATATTCATCCATCCCTAATTAAATATTAATGTGATATCATAATTAAATGGGTTATGTTGACCTCATCTTCATAACAATAACTAGTATCTAATCACTACACAACTAAACATGTTCGTTCTACAATATTCATGCATATATTCATCTGGAATCTAGGATTAAACTTATGTCAATACATGGAAGTTCTCATATGGTGATTTACGACATTTTTTTTTCTCAAATACAATGTTAATTTGGATATGTAATAGATGATGTGAAATGACATAAATACAACATCAATTTCCTCTTGATTTGATCCTCATAGCATATGTCGTCCATGCCATATCCTTGTTCCCTTTGGAGCTATTGAATTTAGTGTTATTCAATGTAAAGACGTTTAATCGCAACTGCTTTACCTCGATACAAATGTAGTAGTGACTATATCATGCTTGGTATTCATCATAACTCAAGATGGCCCTACATTCATTTGAACTTAAGGGTTATACATAATCATATATTTCATAAATATCTTAAATAATATCTGACGTGGATCACCAAAAATACCAAACTAGACTTAGGATGTGCATGGAAAATACCCAAACATTGTAGGAAAGTCATATAAGGATTGATTGTGACATCTAGCCTAATAGGACTTAGGCATACATGAAGGCACCCCTATGGAATCTAACAATGGGTGCCCTAGGTTACATGGTAATCAATTCATGCAAAATTAAACTGTTATCTATTTGAAGATAGGCAATTGGGTCTATATTCTTGGTCACCATTAGATAAAAAATAAACATAGTGAAATTTGTGATATGATTAAGATGACAACAGGTTACATCATAAATTTCTTATAGGTCGACTAATCTTTTACAATAAAGAATATCTAGATTTCCTCACTAAGTATCCTTCTACAACATGATCTTTATCTTAATAAAGATATTCCCTTATAACTACTTTCGTTGGAGAATTCATAAATCTAGAACAAAGACAACTTGCAAGTCTTCACTGAGATGTCCCATACTTGAATATTGAGTTAAGTGCATAATTCCATTTTGGCATCCTAGTTATGTTCAAGCATATGTCAAAAATGAATCAAACCATTTTAGGAATACAAAATTTGGTAACCTATAGTTTTCCCATAATCCACCTAAGTGCCTAAAAGTTCACATCTATAGGTGCAAGAACCCTTATTCCCCTATCAAGATAACATTTTCCATAGAATGCCACATGATTATCTGAAGATTGTTTTTGCCTGGTCTAATGGGGCTTCTAAATATTGATTGCTAGATTTAACATCATACAATCCAAGTCCCTTTATCTAGACAATAATGCAAACTGTGCCCATTATTTTCTAAGCAATTAAACAAGTCATGGAGGTGTTCCATTTCAAACACAATATTTGAATGCAGATTATAGTGAATTATTCCATTTCAGCCTGAATTTTTGTACAAATCATGTAGAACTCATTTTCTAAGTATCTTACATTACCATATGATAAAATGGTATCTATGGCCCTGTATAGATTTTTTGGTCACAAATTAAGGTGTTTGCTAACTCATTCCTATTGTTATATTCCTTTTTCATTCATTATGTAATAAATAATTTCATGGTTAATCAAAGCTTGTTTTGAAATTTAGATTATTCAACTACATTTCTCAAAAAGGGAGTCAAAAAGTATGGTTTCCAGATGTTTCACTATGATAAAATCATCTTTTATCCATAATAAGAACTTTAACAAATTAATGTCCTCAAGAACCTGTCTCGTGAGGAAGCTATCTTCCCTACAAAGGTTAATCCATTCAATTGTTTCCATACCCAAATATAACCTATTTTAAACCGTGGTTGATTACATGCACTATTCATGGTTTCATCTTTTCTTTGGTTCACCAACAATTATAGGAAGAGGGTCATGAAACTCATGATCTTATCCCTTCAACCTCAAGAGTTTTTCATTGAAGTTATGTTTGCTAATGATTTGCGACATACATTTGATCTAAAGTGAATATTTGAAATTAAAATGCCAGAATCTACTAATGCTATTTAGCAATAAAATGAATAACAATTAAGTATATAAATTACACCCAAGTACAATTAAGCTAATAAATTTGAAACCTTAATCTGCAAGAGAGGAGAATGAGATACTTAGTTGATTCACAATAAAACCTTTTATGAGTGTACCGAAGGTGTTGACGAGGTGAGCATGGTCAAATTGTAGCGAGCATCAAAAAGACCTAGGAAAATGTAGCATCCTTAGAAGATAGGCTAGACTAGGGCACCTATGAGAGGGACATAGGGTGCCCGTGGGCGCCCTAGGCATGTTTCTGGGCAATTGGTTTCTTCAAGAAACACTCATATGACAACCTCCTCTAAGGTGTCTCAATTTGTGTTCACTTTGTTCTCCTTTGTTTATTAGTCAGGTCGTACTATGATCGCCGAGGTCGATTGAAACCTGCAATGAAAAAGTGAACCTGTAAAACCCTAAAAAAACATCAAATCCTAAAAAATAAAGATGCATAATGAGGGGTCGGACTATCCTCAGTTGTCACAATGGTGAACTTACGATTCAAGTGTTACACTACATCTCAGATCCAATGTATGTTCTATGCGTGTGTGTGTGAAATCATTGTGCCCTAGGTGGCTCTTGTGCTAGTGTCGCACTTGATAGCGAGAAATAAGCTAGATGTAGAAAAATGTAATAGATGTGTGCATGGAAGAAATGAACTTCCCCTCCTATGAAGTGTATCTAGAATAATACAATCCCTTACATGTTTCTTGGATGGTGCTAGATGGATGCGATGGGGACTCTTAGATGCTTGATGGATGCAACCTTAGGTGGTGATAGCTAGATGCTTAGTGCTTGGTCATTTATTATGATCACATAGACTTTATATTTATATAATTAATCTTATCTTGAATTTCATAATTTACTCACTGAAATTGGATGAATAACAAATAAGATAAGATTCTCAAATGGCTATAAAATAACCCAAAAAATGCGAGTAAGATACAAAGAGGATAGGAGCGCTCAGAGTGGATGAGGGCACATGGAGCATTGGCATCATGAGCTGGGTGTTGGTGTGTAGGACTGATAAAATACCAAAGTATAAAAAGGAATTATATTGAGAAAGTAAGGTGTACAAGACCAATAAGTGGTAACCATAAATAAAATCAAAGAGTGACCAATGATAATGGGTTAAATAGTACATTTTTTCACTTAGGAATCATATGAATAGAGGTATGTGATCATGACCTAGAGATATACGCAAAGTGTTTTAATTAGCGTCTATATTTAACCCCACTTTATGTTATTGATCAAATTTTTGATAACAGAAAGTTGATAATATATGCGTACCTGATCACCATGTAGATCGATGGTGAAAATCATGCCGAGGAGACAAGAATGGCTCAAAACCCCATGGGCACAATCTTAAAATTACCCTAACATGAATACCATACTTTATTCATCACCCATAAACACATAAAAAATGAGTAAAATATCATAAAATATTCATACAATGGTCTAATTTAATATCAAACAATAAAATTATTTCATTTATTGGGCCCAGTTTCCTTTGGAAAGTTCAAAACAGTTGTTTCCTGCACCCTTTAGCACTCTGGAAAATTAATAATTCCACCAAAACACTTCTATTAAATAAAAACATTCCATGTGACCACTCAATAGAAATGGAAATTTATATAACATTTATAATAATACTATAATCATGAAACAATCCTTTGGATTCAAACCTCAAAACAAGATTTTGTCTTCACCAAATCAATCTTGCCAAAAACAGTTGTTTCCAAATGTTAGCTCATAAAATTAAATATAAATGCATTAAATACCTAAATGAATTAATTGGATAAAAAATTAATCCCTCTTCATATTACAAGGTGATAATAAGCATCACACAATACATCTCATGCTTCAAACTAACCTCAAAATTTGCACCAAAACACAGATCTTGTCCTGAACTATACATAAACCTTCCTACTCCAAAGCAATGCCATGTAGATCATCCTTCATGAAATCACCTCATCATGAGGAAAAAAATATATCATTAATGAAATATCTATAAATTTACTTTTATTTTGAAAACAACTTGAATCATTTCAAAAACTCCACCAGTAGCTCAAGATATGGCCATTTTACACATGACTATGCTTTTTATGGCCCCAAAACTACCCTTTGATTAAATAAACTCTAAATGGAGCTCAAATTGACCATGTTTTCATGCACAAAAATCATCACCTAAATCCTTCATTTACATCAATAAAAACTCACATAAATTCAACAAACAAATTTAGTCATTCATACCTCCTTTGGACAACCTTCTCTGTCCTAAAACCTTCTTCAAAAACTGACATTTTTAGAGTGGGGCCCACACATGGTCACCATGAATTCAAAATCATACATTTATGGAAATATAAGAGGATTCCTATCTACAATCATCAAATCATCAATTTTTTTTAATCAATAAAAACTGGGTCACACATTACCTCTTATTTTGCAAAACTGCTCCTAACTAGGGTTTAACTAGGGTTTCTGACACTTTACCTTCTTAACATTCGTTCATAAAAACATGACGATGAAATGACAACATTATTTTTTTTGAAAACCTTATATAATCACCTTAGAAGACTTCCCTAAAAGGAAAAATTTCCCATGCAAATCACACTATTCACAACGAGCATCAGAAGTTGAAATTCAAGCTTAATTTTCACTTGTTCTTGACCATGTCTCACCTAAACTGTACATATCTGGAAAAATAATCATCATGGGAACCTAAATTTTTTTATAAGTATCACTATGACACATCCATATATAACATCTCCAATCATCATAATGTCAATTCCATGGCTCAATATCTCCAAGTCACTAAGACTTACCTATGCTTGCATGCTCGATTATCACTGTAACAACTAGGACCAACTGAAAGCAATGCAATAAATGAACAAGAAAGTTTCTCAAATGACCCAAACATACCTCATATGACATTATATACCTTATTTAATCCATACATGATCTCAAATGGCTCAAATCCACTTTGTCACACCTCCTAAGCAAGCATACCTTCTCCCAATGAGCACCTGTAACATGGAGAAACACCTATGCCTACACTATGCCACTGTATGTGAGTGATCAATAACTCTCAAATCATATTAGCCAACATGCCAAAATTCTTCCCAAGAAACCAAGAAGCTCACACTGTCAAGCTACACCTCCTAGGCACCTGTATGGGCTTGCTATAAACAAGTATGCATCACTGAATCCCTATGTAGCATCTACCATAAATATTTGAACCATCAAGTTAGTAAACTTAAAACATCATCATGTCATCATCCTACATCAGTCAATTTATCATTAATATGGTTTTTCATGGATGAAAACACCTATTAGGCCTACATGCCAATAGACGGGTGGACAAATTCACACACCAAAATGTCAATCACATCAAGGCATCCATGCCTCAAGAAAAAGGTCAGATTACATAAAAAACCAAAATAAAGTGCAAGCATCAATAAAAAAATATAAAACACAAATATGGGCTAAAAAATAGGTCATAATGACAAACATGGTGGATGGAAGAGGAGGCATAGGGTTATGAATCTTGTCACCCAATCCAGAACTAGGATGAGCCGAGTATGGGATGGGTCCGCACACACTTTCATTTTGTTGTTGATGTTGTTGTTATTGCTATTTGAGATTATAAATAGATGATCACAAGGGAAAATTAGTAAGGGCCACCCATGGTAATTTTCCATATTGAGGAAATTCCAACCAGTGCCACTAAAATTACCAATCCAACCAAATACCCCACCATGAGTAGGTGAAGGGGACTGAGAGCAAGGGGGCCACTATCGATGAGGAGAAGGGAACTAACAAATATATGAGCACCCTCTATAAAACCCCTTTCCCTGGGGCGGAGGAGGGAAACAATGCTATCGAGGCAGAAAACGACGATGAACATGAGCACTCAAAGGCACCCCAATGACCATGTGGGGGTGGTCGCTCGGTGGTAGAGCAAGTGCTGAAGGTGCTCAACCTCTAGCGAAACTTTCTCGGTCTGGTTCTAGATATGGATCATCATAATGGAGAGAACAATCAATTTATTAGTAACAAAAAATTCTATCCACATGAACATTATTATAAATGACATTATTGTGAGTAGAACAGAGTTATAGAGATATCAACTCCAAAACAATTCATGAATAAACTATTTACAATTTTATTTATAATATTATTCACATAATACAATAGCCTAATATATAGGCTATAGTTTCCCTAGAATATAGGAAACTATCTCATAAAATATATTCCACCAAGGTGGGTAGTAACCACCTTAAAAACAATATAATGCTAATATTATATTACTATTATTGAGTATATTTATAACAACTAATGATAACAATAATAATAATTACACAAATATACTAATAGAGCACTAATAGTTAGGATATTCCTAACAATTATTTCTATTTTTCCAAAGGTGAAAAAGAGTATCAGTTCTAAATATGTGCCAAAATTTGTTGTAAATTGCAAGTAACAAGGTCGATTCCCCCAACATAACTAATTTTTGGGTGTGTTGTGGTGTAAATGTGCAACAGGAAAATTTCCAATTTTCAAGCATGACAACGGACCATAGTGTCAAAAAATTTCAAAGTCATACCTTCCCTAGACACCCCCAGGTCAATCCATCTGGAATTCTAGTCCTATCCATTGTTAGTCAAATGATCCCTATGTGATTGTCAAGTGTCCCCGTAGGTGATTTAGGAAAGTAAAATCAATCCCCCTAGATGATTTAGGATCCTCTAGAGCATTCAAGTTTTCAATCAGTTTTAGGAGGGGCTATCATCAGCCTTCCTAGGACCCGTGCACCATTATTAGAGCAGATCAAAGGATAAAAATCCATCATGGAGGAGTATTCAAGGGATGAGAAAATCAAGGAAATTATATTTGAGCATTCAGGGAAGATTTGCAATTTTTAGGGCCAGTTGGTTAAAAGTAGTTTCTCTGGCCTAAAGTAGCACACAACGTGAAACAAGTCCTAAGCTTCAAAATAGCATGGTGGAAAAGAAGGCACCTCTCGAAGCATCATACACTTCCCTATGAAACTCATTATTCTCATGCACAACGAGTGGTCCCGAGAAATAAGTGGTAATTTTGAGGTGTTTCATTTATAAATGGACCTTAATACCATCACCATTGGATTTAGTTGGCTGTTTCAAGTCAATTTAATATAAAACTTCACATCAAAACTCATCCAAGAGCCCAAGATATGGTCTCCGCAAGGTTGTCCCAAGGTATGATTTCCCATACTTAGCCATTTTTCATAAAGGATATGTGTCAGCAATAGGATCCTGGAAGGATTTCTTATCCATTTCTTCCCTTTAAAGAAGGTAAAAAGGGGACAAAAAATTAACCCTCCCCCCATTTAGTCCCTAGGTCACCAATATGACCATGTACTTGCCAGTTAAGCCCCCAAGTGCTAAAGTTCAACCCCATCTCCAAAGTTCAACCCCCTCTCAATGAGGCGCAAAGTGGAAATTGATGCCCCCTTCATCCCTTTAGCCAAAGTGATGAAAGGGACACAAAATTCCTCCCATCCCCTCCTCTTCCATTTTCAATCTATAAATATCAATACTTTGCCACTTTTTGTGATTCTTCCCCCACGCCTCCATAGCCTTGTCGAAACTCGGTAGAATTTCTTCTGGAATCCAAATCCTCCATTTTAGTATTTAGATAACTACATAAAATTATTATCCATCCAAAAACATTGAAAATCATAAAAATAATGGATTAAAAGGTCAAAGAAATGAAGAAAAACAGAGATTTTTCACCAAATAACTATGAAGTCTCCTAATCAAAAAATATTCATATCATACAAAATACAAGTTGGCTTGAGATGATATATTTTGCAGACCTTCCTCATTTTCAGATATGATCAAGATGCAACAAATGGGAGATCGAATGATGACCTAAATCATTTGTTTCATAAAAAACTACATTTCATGCCCTAGCTCACATTCGTCAGATTTCCCATCAATCTGGCAATGGAATCAAGCTAACAATTTGCACATAGACTCCAAATGAAAAACCTATCCCAATGGCAGTCAATTTCATTGTGATCAGAAGGTGAAAACTAGACCTGAAAAAAAAGATTCATGACTCCATTAATGGCTGTCATGGTAGCTCCGCACCCAAAGCTCTTACCATGTATGAATTTCCTTTTTTATTTCCAAGCATTATGGTGGGAAAAATCAAGTGAAATTCGGGGGATAAGGTTGTGACGACACGTCGAATCTAAAAATATGTGTTCCATTATAAACCAAGCACCAAAGACAAAATTTCTAAAAATAGTAAGCTTTCTTACACAGGTTTGTTATTTTTTGTTAGTCTTCATCAGAAGCAGTGGCAGTGACAACAATGTGCACCGAAGATAAGCAGAGTCAAAATGATTGTTCAGAGAAGAAAATAGTGAAAATGACCGCTTAGTAACAATAGTAAGCCCCCTAGATTGGTGCGTACCATTTTTAGTAAGTCACCTTAGAAGAGAAACCCAAGAGGAGACTGTGTACACATGGAAAGTAAAATAGACAAAACTCATCAATGCTATTTTCTTAGCCCAAAAAATTAACACTTACTAAAAATAGTAAGTTTTCTAATAGGCGCGTGCTATAAATAGTAATTTTTTCCAGAAGGTGGATTTCACAAAGGAAGCATACAAGGAGATAAACATTGAAGTTGGAAACATTAGTTGGATTTGGGAGAGGTAGATTCTAACACTTACTAAAAATAGTAAGTTGTCTTGTAGGCACTTCCAAAATAGGTACCTGCTCTTTGGTAGATGATTCCATAAGCTTCGTAAGGAGTCACAAGGAAAAAAAATACTCATTGGAAAGATAATATAATCCTCTACAAGGTGGAATCGTCATATTTTAAAACACTCTCAGACCTTTTTAGGGGAGCTCATTATTTTCAAGGATAGCTGGAAATACTAATAAAAAGGCCATTTTAGGGATTTTCAAATAGAATTAAAAGATGAGACCCATCCCATTGATCTTGGAACACTGTTTGGAGTCAAAATCATGTTTAATTTCACAGACTACTCCTATTTTCATGAAGGCTGTCCAACAACTCTCCCCATAAATCTCTCCACAAACTCCTATATTCGTGAGTTGGTTGTTTAACCAAATCTCACGTATAAACAATATTAGTTATAGTTGTTTAATATAACAACTATTAATCCTATATTATTAATATGAGTTATATTAACTCATCATTAATAATATTACAATTTACCCATATATATATTATCCCCATGATAATATAGTTACACACACTAATAATAATGTGAACACTATTCATTCCTAACATTCACCCCCTTAGTGTGAACATTATTAATCTCTAATATTCACCCCCTTAATGTGAACACGATGAAGAACCATATTCGAAGAAGTTGAACCACCTCCTGAAAGCACTGCTTAGACCAGGTACAAACTCCATAGATTATCTCTTTACCCTCGTAAAGGCGTAGTGTCAAGCCGAATTATGCAGGAATGCTCCCTTCCTCTTTGGGTTCCTGTGGGACTTTCCCTTCCTCCATGGGAACTCGAATTATGAATCTCCAAGATCCACAAGCTTCACACTAGCTGGATAACCATCCCTTGAGTCTACCTCGAAATCTTCTCCTGCTCCCCAAAAGTGAGTATTCTGAAAACATGAATCTTCCCCAAATCTCTGAAAGGGGTTTATTCAACAAACCATCACACTGCAAACATGAACACTGAAATGCACTAAAAATAGAAACCACACTGCACACATGTCACCAAATCATCTGTGCGGCCCCGTCGTTGGTGACTGACGAGAGGTCGCTGATTGACCTCCAACCTCCTGTTTCCTCCATCCTCCATCATCATGCTGCTAGCTCTGCTGGATTTGATCATGGAGCTCAAGAATGCACCCCTCAAACGTCGGATTCCACCGAAAATGCGTCCAGCTAAAAAGGCAAAATTTTTTTTTTTTTTTACAATATTTTAACATTTCTTGACCAGACAATAATACAAACACCTTAAAATCACCTATTTGATTTTACAATGACAAATACTTGATAATCTGACACTTTTGACAAATACAACTGACTGACAAATTAGACTTAATACATTTAGACAAGAGACATTAATTTATTGACAATTAAACTAAACTATTGATGACAATATGACTTGACAATAAACTATTGAACTATACATAATAACTCAAGACTAACCAATACATACTGACATAAATGTGATAATTTACAATAATTACTAGAATTAGTGATCTAAACTTGGGAACAACAATGACTTTAATAAGATAATTTGAACAAATAATATTTAATCTATTATAAAACATGATTTAAACCTTTGAGAATATTAAAAAATTAATAATTTGCCACTTATGATCAATAAATTAAACTTAAGACTTATGGACTTGCCATAAGATAGCTTAAAACCCCTATGGCATGATCCTTTCATGCAAATATTTGATTTTCCATTCACTGTATCCAGCTAGTGCACATAATATTCCTATCTGTATTGATCAGGATTTGTAGTCTAATCTTGTAATGTTGGCCAAACTACGAATTGGATGCACTGTGGAACTGTGGAGGAAAGAGATATAAATATGCTAATGTTTTAAAACTTGATTACATTACACAGGAGAATAAAAGGAACATTTGAATATATGAAACCTCTTCATTAATTGCCAACTAGATATATGTGGCATGCTATTGAAATCTGTGCATACATGAGTCTTCAAGATCGATGCAAATATGACCAGCAATCCAATTAGATACGTGATATCAATGAATGTGTGCAGAACAGATCAATGGATCTACAAATGTCAATTTAAAAGATATAGATGCAACACCAGACTAAAATATTGATCCAATAGCAATCAACACGAATGCTCAACATCAAAATGTGATTTGTCATTCATTCTTGTTTGACATAAATTCTATGATCAATTGTTCAAGTTGACGTCTTGGAGCTGTTTTAGTGAGATCAGGGATCTAGTATAGAGCAAATGTCCAAAGCAAAACCTTTCATTGATGTCACAGCTACAACAGATTGATAACCATGTATTGTAATCATATCAGAGAACGCCTCTTAAATATTATATATAATGACCATATCCACCATATTTGTCAAGAAAATGCTTCCGACCAGATCTACGTTGCGTGTAAGATCTGATACAAATCTCAATACTTGGTTAACACACTTCGTTCTTTGCACACAAGAACTTAAATTTCTCTTAAAAATAAAATTATAGGACTCTCATCATAACAGACAATGGACAACCCTGGTAAATCAACCTGCTCTGATACCACTGATAAGGTATTGAAGAGATTTAAAAAGTTTAACAAAACAAATAATAATAATCTATTGTATTATATTCAATCTTTTCAATTATTACAACAACACATATTTATAGGAGAGACTACTCCTATTTTCACGAAGGCTGTCCAACAACTCTCCCCATAAATCTCTCCACAAACTCCTATATTCGTGAGTTGGTTGTTTAACCAAATCTCACGTATAAACAATATTAGTTATAGTTGTTTAATATAACAACTATTAATCCTATATTATTAATATGAGTTATATTAACTCATCATTAATAATATTACAATTTACCCATATATATTATCTTTAATAATATATTTGCACACACTAATAATAATGTAAACACTATTCATTCCTTTTTGCATTACGCGCATCTTGCCTTGTTTTATCATGCTCCACAGTTCCTGGATCAAAATTTTCCACCTTGGTGCACTTAGTAAATATATCATGTGTCCATGGTGAGGCATACTAAAAATAGAAAGTGAATAAAAATATCAATGTAGTGTCAACAAAGGAGGATTGAGATGTGCCAAAGTATTCAAAGTGTTGGGAATTATGATTGTGGAAATGGAAACAATTCCCCAAAATCTACAACAGCGAAAATGTAAACTCAATATATCCAAATCAAAACAAAGTACACACACATAACAAAACATTTACCATGGTCAACCCAATATGGACTACATCCACCAAAGATAGAGGTCTCATATATATAATAATCAAGAGTACAAATCAACTCTTCCCACAAGAGTAGAATGCATCTCTCCGAGAGTATCTCCTCCTCTAGATCTCAAAACGGATTTCCATGAGTGCACTACGATCATGCCTCCAAACCACCAATAGATCTCACATAATCAAGAACTACTACATCTCTGAACTACAACCAAGATCTCTATGAATCTACAAACAAGACCTCTCATACAGGGTCTACCAATGTGTAACCATGACTGTGCACCAAGAAGTAAGTTTCTCCTCCATCACTACATTAACTTTTGCAAACATGAAGAATGAAAACCTCTACAATATCTATATACTATCACGTATCCACAAGCTATATAATGAGCTACAACACTAGATTCCTATGGATCAACAATACAACATGATCTCATGGATCTATAATACAAGATCTCACAACAACCTGTGGATCTACAAGAAGAATCTATAATACAAGATCTCACAATAACATGTGGATCTATAAGAAGAAACCCTAAGTGATTTGCATACTATACAAGCCATTACATTGAGACTAACCAATACAAAGGAAATACAGTAGAAGACATTACCCTCTTCTCACCATTCAGATGTACCTGTTATTTCCTTCTATCCAACTTCTCTCTATGAAAGCTCTGTCTTCATGTAACCATATTTTTCTTATTATTATTCTTCATCCTCTCAACCAAGGATTCCACATGCAATAATAATCAATTACATGCAATCAAAATTCTAACCCTAGTTTTCAGTCTTATATAAGCATATAAAAACTTAGGGCAACTTAGCTATGCATTTACAACATTTAGATCACCTTTCTAATCAAAGGGTGGATCTAATCCTGTGAGTTAAATGAAACATTCATGCACAGTAAAATGATGCCAGTTCTCTGACCGGTACCGGCTCCTAGCCTAGCTAACCAATGTCAGTTCCCAGGTGACCGACACTATTTGCCCAACCAATGCCGGTTACTGTGTATTCCAGCAACCTGTAAAGCAAGCTATCTGTGAAGCAATCAGCAGCTCCAAAAATCAACACAGAGTTCATCGCATTGGAGCATTTCACTAGATCACTCGGAAAATATTATTGGACTTCATTAGAGGAAGATTCTACTTCTTCCTTCTTCTTCTTTCCGCTCTCTCTCTCTTGTATCACCCCCCCAAATTTCTCTCACTTCAATGTTATAATTCTTTTTTTGGGGTTGCACTTTTCCATATGTCCTTAATGAGATTAAAAAAATAAACTTTATGTTATAAAAAGGGAATTAAAAGTTTCCTAAGAATTTGAAAAGTTTAAATTTATGCGAGGACATATGAAAATTGATTGGGGGGTATATGAAGAGTCAACTCTCTTCTTATAAAAGCAAAAAACCTCCCATTCTCAAGAGGTCATTGGTTGTATTCTTGTGAATTCGTGAGAGAGAATTTGTCTACTTATGGAAGAACAAAGAGTTAGCCAATTTTCTTCTATTCCCCCCTCACTATTTTTCCTCCATTCTCATACTATGTGCAAATTTAATTGAAATGCTAATTATGGAAGAATTTTCTATTTTCCAAGGCATATGAATGTGTGCATCTTTGTATGCATGGTTTTCTCTAGCCAGTGGCATGGAAGTTTTGGTTTCTTCTTCTCATAAATGTATGTGTTGACACTTCTAACTAGTGTGTGCAAAAATATGATTTTCTACCCCCAACATTAGTTCTCCTATCCCATTTCTCACTCCCCTTTCCTGCTCTCCAAACAAAGTCTTCTGTAGGAAGCAATTGCTAGCTTTGCGACAGGATTAGTGAAGTGCCCCTATTGGATCCCCAGCCGCAAGGCCATAAGAAAAAATCATTTTTTCAAGTGCATGCAAATATAGAAGTTGCTCCGTTTAGAGGGAATTCGACTCCTAGAGTGTTGTCAAGAAACCCATAAATTTTTCCACTAAAATTTTTTCCTGCTAACAGGGTGAAAAACTCCAGAGAAAAGGGTTGAAAAAGGGAATGAATCCGTTTTCCAAGCCAAATGAGCATGGGTGAAAAACCAAAAAAAAATTTGATAGACTCCAGTTGATGGAATACTAGGAAAATGTTATTAAATCCCATATGCTTGAGTTAATCCCCAGTTAAGAACCCCTTGTGTAGAATACACCCAAAAAAATAGATTTTTAGGCTCAACAAGAACATTCCAAACTCTCTGAAACTTTGATTTCCAAACATAATTGTGGGAGGTAACATTCCAATGGAGATTAAGCGTGTCAATGGACACCGAATGAGGGGAGAGTAATGAGTATCCCAAGCAGGGTTTGTAATGGCAGAGAGGGATAGTAGTGGGGTAATCCTAGTCATGCCACCATGGAACACTATATGTGACATCAATTTTGTGCACATACTCATCAAGTATGTAAACAATGATTTTCATGATTGGCTCAACATCTTGATCTTGAACATTGAATTTAATAGTGAGGGCACCCCATGAAAGCTAGGATCTAGAGTGTCTGCAAAATAAATCACTGACCACTTTGATTATTTTTCTAAATAGAAGAACGACTTTAGCCCACTGAGCTAAAGGGAGAGGGGCATCATGAAAAGTGATAATAGAAGATTACTAGAGAAAGTGAGAATTAAAATACATACCAAATCTGAATCCATATCCCTTCAAGATTAGTTGTGGTTTAAGCATCTCCCAAAATTTCCAAATGCTTTGGGTAATGAAAGTGCCCCCAATTTTAATGAAAAAAAGGCAAAGAAGAAGAGTTTGGAAGTTGAGACCTTTCCAAACTCATCTAGCCAAAGGAGATAATTGAAAAATACAATGCCAAAGAAAAATTTTTCCAAGCCTCATAACCCTCTAGGCTACGAATTAACCATTTGACACAGAGAGCACGAACTTGAGTTTAATGTTGAATAACCCAAGTCCCCCAACTTCTTTAGGTCTACAATAGATATGTTAGACAACCATGTGAAACCCCTTGTGTCCCTCAAAATTAGCCCATAGAAAATCCCTTACAACTTCTCAAGTTGGCATAAAACAGTGTTAAACGGAGCCCAACAAGACGAGTAATAGACTTGAGTAGCAACTAAAACCTTAGAAGAAATTTGAAACTTGCCTCCCAAAGAAAGAGCTTTGGTGATCCAAAATGAAATACTCTCGCTCAATCCAGTGGAATTCATAGTTCCAAAGTTGCACAAAAGTATCCTAGAAGGCAAAGGGAATGCCAAGAAATTTAAATTGAGTACCCGACTGAAATCTACAAAGTGGTCATTGATGAGTTGTTGATCCAAAGGAAGGCATAGAGATCCCTTTAATCAGACCTTGAGAAGCATTACGGGCTAGCAAGTAGCAAAAACCTTTTACTACCAACACATACAACAAGGGGGCTAATGGACACCCTTGTCGAATGGATCTGAACAAACAAAACCCGAAGGATTGAGCCCCATTAATGGTAATTTAAGCTCTAACATTGTTTAAAAAAAATTGCACATTATTTATATAAAAAGTAAGAAAAAGTTTTTTTTTACAATAAATTAACAACTAAATAAATACGATTTTAATTATTTTAAGAGAAAAACATATGTAACTGAATTTTGAAATATAAAAAATTCAACAAAGAAAGAGAAAGGAAAAATAGCACAAACTAGTAATTAGTTTAAAATATTAACAAAAATGTGTGTTCTAAGTTAGAAAGCCCGGGGGCTCTGACAACATCCAACGATCCAAGAGCTTCTCCATCGTCGACCATCTAAACGGTGGAAAATAAGTTGAATCTCCTCCCGCATGGACCGATCTCTGCCTTACACGTGGTTTGCGTGTGTTTTGCAAAAAGCATGGAAAAAACTCGTGGGAAAACAACCGATCTCTGCCTTGCACGCGGAAACCAGAAAAACGTGCAAAAACACGCACTTGGAAAAACTCACACGTTATGGTATATTTTTCCTTTTTTTGGTTTTTGGTGAAAAAATCGCAAGGAAAGAATTTTTTTTGTCATTTTTGGAAAGGGTCCAGGAAGATGTAGCAGCAAAAACTTGCATGTGCCATAACTTTCATTTTGTGGCTCCGTTTCAGGTGTCGTTTTCTCTAAAAGTGCATATTTTCTCGAGCTCTATGCATTGATGGCAATATTTTTTTATTTTCATAAAATCCATTTTTGCACCTTTTTGGAATTGCCAACTGTTATTACGCCGAAAGATGTTAGCGTTTATTATGCCGAGAAAATAATATTTAATATTCCTTTGCTGCATCCGAGAAAATAAGCAACGAAATTGCCAGTCGTTATTACGCCGAAAGGCGTTAGCGCAAGGGGAAACCAACAAATTATGCATCGACCGAGATGCTTTGGTTGACGGTGTACGGGGAAACAAGATTCTCACATATGGCATTAAAACAAAGGCACGATAATGTGTGTAAATATATGCAAAATATATAGTTGTATAGTTTGTATGCGTATTTGTATTTTTAAATATACGCAAAATAAAATGTTAAAAAAGTTTGTATGAGAATTTGTATTTGTCAATACATTCATCAAATTATACAGCTGGCAATATAGAGATATTCAAAAGAAGATTCAAAATGTTGATTTATATGGAGGTTTGTTTCTTTACAATAAGTGACGGAATCACAAATTGTTATTACGTCGCGAAAATAATATTTTATATTCCTTTGTTGCGGCCAAGAAAATAATGTGCATTAAAACACAAGCACGATAATGTGTGTAATAAACATTCCTATTTTTTGTAATTAAGTTATTACCTCGTTATCTGATGTCCCTCTAAAGACTCGTGTTCTCGCTTGCGCATGGACCTGAGAGCGTCCATTGGATGGAAATAGTACTATCCTGTAAACAATCTCTCCATACTTACGTCGTTAGAGGCCAACACATGTTGCTCCAGTTGTATATATTGGATTAGGGAATAGCGTTTGAAAAATAACAAAGTTGTTGCATTTCGGGAAAAGCAAACAACGGTTTAGGTGTTGTTATAGACAATATAGACCGATTCGCAGATGCGCAACGCACAAACTTGATGACAATAACTCGGTTTGATCTGAACGATCAGACGAGGCATCCTGGATCATGCGATGACTTAACCATTCCCCTCAGTCACATTGTCGTCGGCTCCAAGTTCACGTGCTCAAGAGAATGAGGAGCGAGACGAGGCATCCCGGATCATGTGGGGACTTAACCATTCCCCTCAGTCACATTTTCATCAGCTCCAAGTTCATGTGCTCAAGAGAATGAAGAGAAAGAAACAAAGCAAATTAACTGAGCACTGTCTCATCCAAGGCTTGTTTAATGGCGGGCGCCATTCGATTTGTGAATATCCCAAAACCACCTCAAATTGGATCTCCCGATACGTCATCTGACAAAGCCAAATTAAACGTTCGTCGTTTTCTCCACATTGCATCATTCAGTCTCTTTGTTGCTTCCATTGTCACGTTTCCGTAAGGAAATGATAATTCCTCGGCATATCCTTTAGAGTTGCGCAATTGAGCCATAAATTTGTCTAGAGAGTTAGCAAAACAATTCTCCGAACGAGTTGTTATGGATTTGGATTTTTTTGCAATGAAATCATTTCTCTCATAGCCAAATATATATGGTCGCTGCCAAACAGGTCGTAGACCATTTTTTATTTGATATATCACGTTTTGTAATATATTTATTTATTTATTTATTCTATATGTATATTGTTATTACTACTGGTTTGTTTTACATTTTTTTAATAAATATTTATTTATTTATTTATATATATATATATATATATTATATAGTGTTTTTATTAATGATGTTCTACAGTTTTTTAAATTCTTTAGTTATTCAATATATATATATATATATATATATATATATATATATATATATATATATATATATTTGAGTATATTTATATACTAACATAAATAGTGTTTTGTATATTGTATTTTGAATATTTTTGTTGATATGTTTTTCATGTTTTTATTAAGCTCGAGTTATTATCCTGAAAGGCATTTCCACGAGCGGAAGCCTCCTCCCCCTCTGACAACTGACAGAGACATGAACGATTACAATTTATTTGGCTACCGAAGCACTGACATTTATCACCCGTACATGTGGCACGCAGTGGTTGGAGACAACTTGTCGCATGTCAGATGACCAAAACTGTTGTGAGGCCTTCAAAATTCTGTTCTTCCAACACCGACTTTGTATCTTTAAAATTGAACGTGTCAACTAATGGATGAGAAGAACGGCTGTGGAGAAGCTCCGGATCGTCGTATAATAGACAATTGTCCATCTGTGCCAAGATCGATGTCAGAATATTTGTCAGTGAACCTTCCTCCAGATCTAGATTCCTTGTGTTGAGATCCGGCACGTGAAAAAATGAATCCATATTTGAAGTACAAGAAAGGTTTTCACCGTTATTATCATCGTTCATTATGAAATTGACATATACTTTAGGTTGAGTTACCTTGCAATTGCAAGAAAAGTAATTACGGCTAGAAGCCTCCTCCATCTTTTGGCAACTGATATAGACAACGATGCTTATGATGTATTTGGTCGGGAAGCACAAACATTCATCTATTGTACACGTGGCTCACAGTGGTTACAAAGTGACTGTCACACGTCAAATTAATAAAGCATGTTTACATCACAACTATATCGTCGACATTGTTGACGTCAACTAATTTTGTCGGCCATATTTGATTTTATTACTTGTGGTCTAATTCGATCGATATACAGGGCCCTTACGAAAAACCCCTCCCACGTTCCAACTACCGTAATTTCCAGAGGTCACCGAATGCAATTACCAGTTAACTTGGCTTGATTGTTTTCAATCCAAAAAACTCAAGGCTTTACTTTGAAGAGAACCACTATTGAAATTGGGGGCATGGAAACACAATGAATTTCCTTCACAACTATATCGATTGTTCCCACCTTGTCTACCTATCAGATCTCACCCCTTTTTCCACTCACTTGCTATGACACATTTTCTCAGCAACAATTTTGCAATCACGCTTATATGAGAAATCTCGTCTTCATTCCCTATCCTTAACAATCCCCTCTTATTCAGCGGTGGACCTTCCCTTTCAAGCTACTCCACTTCTTCTGGACTCTGAATCTTTTCTACTTCTCCACTTTTCACTACTTCATTTTTCTTTTCATTTACTAACTAGAAATATCATATTACTTTGTTGTGTTTTTCAATTACTTTTCTTCCTTAAGAATATTTTGATTTCGGCATTAACATCGCACACCTCACGTGCGATTGCTAGTTTTACACCACTATGAGTTATCCATATATACTTATGTATATAATATGTACATTACAATTTTATGTAATATTTTAACTTTATTAATGTAACATAGTAATTAAATATTACTTTATTATCAAAAACTCAAAAAATAATATATTGTGATTAAACTCAATGTCAGAAAAATTAATGTTTTAATTTGTGGCACATTAATGTAAAGTTGGTTGTGTTATATACATGATATTGGAGATTTCTCCTAATTTCACAGACATTTACATCCTTAAATGCATGTATTTTTGTAGTGGTAAAACATATGCATGGGGCATGAGATGTCATGGGTTTCAATATTGATAAGCTAAGAAAGCGGATTCAATATATGATTATCTAAATTCTAGGCTACAATATCAAACTTGTGCGTTCGATATGTTGGGTTACATTGGAAAATGACAATTACTTGAGTCTTAGAAAATGTCCAAGCATATATGTAAAATATGGCACTAAGAGCAGGTGGTTGGAGGGGGGAAAAGTATATCTAACTTTCTTTATAAGGTATATCCAAACGAAACCCATAATGGTCTTATCTGATGAACATCATTATTACCTCATGGCTACATCACAATGTCAATTTTAAATTCCCATACAACACACTATTTCGATGCATCTTTCTATTAATGTTTTTTCTAAGGAAACTGCCAATTACCCATTGCACTTCTTCGCTTGCATCATTTACACCATGATCTAAAAAATCACTTCCATTTTTTTGGTCATCGTGTCACTCCTATCAAACGATTTTGACATATTGTATGGTATCTTGCTAATTAATGTTGCATTCCAATTCTCTCGATAAATACATGGACATTAGCTTCACATCATTATTAATTCCTTTAATGAGTAGTTGATCTGGAGGATAGTACAAAGGACATATGTTCCTTAAATCTCCAAGGATCGACACAATGTGGAAGATGACTCTGAGAGCTTTCCGTCGACTATTTGAATGTCGAAAATAGAGTCCGTACATGCAAATGGTGACTAGGTAAAAGTGATAAACATTGGTCAATGGGAAAATGGATGATTTTGAAATCATCTGACATTGGCACCATTGCATAGAGCTCACCAATATATTTCCGATGGATTTTGAATGGACCAAATCCAAGTTTGTATGCGAAAGATATGATTGGTCAAAGTTTGGTCAACAACTAGTCAACGTTAGTCAACAGAAAAATGAATGATTTTGAAATAATCTGAGCTCAGCACCATTGTGTTTCCAAGACCTTTCTGACACATTTTGAACAGATCAAATCCGAGTCCATATGTGAAATATATGAGCAATCAAAGTTCTCGTCAGACCTGACAAAAGAGATGATGTGGCATTAATGTGGAGTGACATGTGGCGCTGCTGTTTATGGACATGTGGATCTGTTGTTTCTAGACACTTGAAAGATTTGAATTGGGCACATGGAATGAAAAGTGGGTTAATCTTTTACCCACTTAAAAGTATTTTAGAATCTTGTAAAAAAATATATCATATATATATTAGAAAGTCCATGCGAAAACAAATTTTGGTGGATAAAGCCTATTAAAAAGGCTTGCATATAATGTGTGATTTTCCCCACATAAATTTTCTCCATCTACGTGAAGAGTGGTTATTATTATGGGGTTGATATTTTTAAATATGAAGTAAGCTTATTTAAAAGCTTAAAAAAGAGAATTAATCCCTATTAACCTGCTCAAAGCCTATTAAGGCTTTGATATTGTTTGAAACAGTTTAAATATTTGGTGGCCAAATTATTATTATGCCACAGAGAATTTGGCTAAGATGAATCCGTTGAAGATTATTACGGGAGCTTTAAAAATAAGCTACGAATATTATAAAATATTCTTATATTTCGGGCTCCTAATCAATATAAATAGGGGAACCAAGTATATTGTAAAAGGACGAAACAAAAGCTATAAGCTTCCAAACTATTTTGTAAGGCCATATAATTAATTATAGGCAATTTTTGGAGAGTAAGTCCTATTTAATATTTTATAGGCAATATTGTGGAAGCTAAGTCCTACTATTTTTATAGGCAATATTGTAAAAAAATTGGGAAAAGGAAAGAACACACAAACAAGGAAAGGGAAACACATACCTAAATCACCTATGGTACAATGTAGGGGACAACCACTTTTCATTACTTGTATAATTTTAGATATTTCCCATCTGTAGGGAAACTCCAACGGTGTTCCATCCAGATATGATAAATAGAAATAATTTTCTCCACAAGTTTCATGAATCTAGAATGGCACAAGCCACAATGAGTCAAACTTCCCATGACTACCCTTTGGCTCTCTTCACTTGTCCCAGAGTAGAACAAGATCTCCAACTTTGAACTCTCAAGCCTTTTCCTTTTTATCAACAATCTCTTAACCTTCAACTTATGAGCTTTAATTCTATCCACCACCTTAAATCTATCTTCTTCAATATTTTTAAGAAATAATATCCTTTTATTAAGAACATCATGATAATTCCCATCATCTACTTCTTGGAAGTAACTTGAGTGTCAACATCTCCACTGTAACTCAAATCTCTGCCTCTATACCATAGATAAATTGAAACAAAGACATACCAATGGCCTTCTTTGGCATTATTTTGTCTTCCCATAATGCATCATAGATATTTTTGTGTCAGTCCCTTTGATTCTCATCTACTAGCTTACAAACTATGGTCACAATGATGTTTTTTTTACTAGATTCTTCTTGACCCTTTCCCTATATGTAATAGTCAGATGCATGTGACAAAGAGATTCCATATCCGTAGCAGAATTTAGTTAGATCCCTGGAAGAGAAATATGTGGCGTTATCCACCATGTTCTTCTGAGGTATACCAAAATGAACAATGATGTTCTCCTTGATGAAATTACACATTGTTTCGGTATTGGCTTTCTTCGTTGGGATGGACTCTACCCATTTTGTGAAATAATTTTTCGTTGAGTACATAGGTGTGACCTGCACTCGAGTGAGGATTCAAGACTCCAACCAAATCTAGACCCCACTGTTGGAATGGTTCTTCAATCGCCACTGGCTTAAGAGGAAGCGTAATGAGTTGTGGTCTCCCAATAAACTATTGACATGCCTCACACTTGGATACCCATTCTTGGGAATTTGTAAATGATGTTAGCTAGTAGTACCGACAACAGAGGAACTTATGAGTTGTGACCATCATCGAGAAGTTTCCTCCACATGCTTGATCATGGTAAGCTTTCAACAACTTCTCCTTCTACTCTTTGTCAACACACTTGAGAAAGTAACCATCAAATCCCCTCTTATAGAGTGCATGATTCCATATGAAAAACTTGGAAGCCTTTAACTTGAGATTTGTTCATTGTTTATGGTCAAGGTGAGGAGGGAACTCACCATAGGTCAAGAAGTAAGCAATATCAGCATACCATTAATTTTTCATGCTAAAAAAACGGACTTGGGGAAAGTCCTTGCTGACACATTCACAACATAAACATTCTCCTGTATAATTTTGACCACGAATGCATCATCCTCTTGTAAGTAGTCTACACAATCCATTTCCCCTGACTAGATTAGAAGGCTTGATCTCCAAATCATACTCCTAGATTCTTGCTACCTAGTTGCCTCTTTTTGATCCTAGGTCTTGCTGAGTGAGAATGGACTTGATAGCCGATCCTGGTACCATCACTATGGTGTGCGAGTTGAGGATGTAGAACCTAAATTTATTCACCACCTTGACTACTACATAAGCATGCTTCTCCAACTGGTTATACTTCAATTCATGATTCTTCAGTGGTGAGCTCATGAAGGAAATAGGGGCTTCTAGTCCTTCTTCATTCTTCTACACCAAGATGGCCAATATCATGTGTTCTGAAGCATAACAATACAAGATGAAATCTTTATCAAAATCTGGTCTCACTAAAGTAGGAGCCTTTGCTATTGCTTCTTTTATTTCCTCAAATGCCATCTTTCCTTCTTTGTTCCATTTGAAATTATCTTGTGGCTTCATCATGACAGTTATGTGCTTGGTCAATTCGACGGTCTGGGACAAAGCGCCAGAGGAAATTGACCTTACCAAAGAAGGAATGTACTCCCTTTTTTCTTGTAGGAAATGACAGCTCTTAAATTTACTTTATTCTTTCTAGATCAATCTTTTCCCCTTCCTTGTTCACTATGTGCCCAAGGATTTTTCCTTCAGTTACCCCAAAGATACACTTTTTTGTATTTAGGGGTATGTCATGCTTTCTGCACCTTATGAGTACCTGTTCCAGATGATGAATATGGTCTCCTCACTTCTTCAAGAAGACTGTGAGGTTGTCCAGATATATCATAATGTAATGCTTAAAGTATTTGAATGCAAGATCCATCACCCTTTGAAAATTCTCCTGCATTGATTAGACCAAAAGGCATTATGTTATATACAAAAGTGCCCTAGGGTGTAGTGAAGATTATCTTGGTTCTATTTTCCTTTGTGACTACTTCAATTTGATTGTTACCCCAAGAATCCATCAAGAAATGAGAGAATTTCAGACCCTGTGACCACTTGTAAGATATGATCCATGATTGGGAGCGGGTAGTTATCTTTCAAGGAGGCTTGGTTCAGGTTGTGAAAGTCCACACAGATCCTTATTTCCCCATTCTTATTTCACACTGGAATGATGTTTTCTACCCACATGGAATGGTGGATAGGGAAGATGATTCTTGCATTGAGCATCTTCAGTACCTCCTCCTTGATGGTATATGTTATCTTTAGATTATAGGGCCTTTTATTTTTCCTGAAAGGCTTGGCTTCCAGAATTTAGGGGGAATGGAGTGATGCATTTCTTTCAGTTGGAAATATTTAAGCTCATCATAGGAATAAGCCAAGACATCAAAATATTTCTTCAATAGTGAGATGAATATTCTTTTCTCCTCAGGAGAGAAAATTTTCCAATATTCACCATTCTGGGTTGCTCTGGGTGCCAATGTTCTCTTTCTCAAACTCAATGGTGCACCTTGATGATTCCTTTTCTCTATCCTTGATGAATCGATCATGCTTATCAAAAAATCTTCAAGTGACACTAGGCCTTTAGGAATCTTATTCCCTTTTAATTTGATCACTCCCTCCTCATCAACTTCTTCGATTCCTTTCTTTTCTTCTTCTATTATGGACTCCCTATGTGGGTTCTCACTTCCATCATAAAAGAGATACTTCTGAAATTATCCTTCTTCTCCAAGAAGGAAAGGAGTTGATTTTCATCATTAAATACCTACCAATGATTTACATTTTCTAGTTATGCTTGTCCTGAAAACCATTTCCATTGTTACCTTATCTTTATCAAAAGATGGATGTGGAGTCACCAAGGAGGTTGAAACCACAAGAGAGTCAACTCTTTCATTTTACTCTTGAGGGAATATTGATGGAGAAAGCATCAAAGGATTCAATGCAGTCCCATACTCTTGTTTCTATAGTGTCAAAGTCTTGGGTTCTTAACTTGATATTGGTATCTTACTTGTTTGACAATCACTTCTACATCTCTGAGACACTTGAGCTTCTTGATGCCCATAGACTCAACAACATCCATCTTGAGGAGGAGAGCCTCATATTCTGTAGTGTTATTGGTATTTTCAAATTGTAGCTTATATGAAAATGGAAATAATTCACCTGAAGGAGAAGTCAAGACAACACCAGCTCTTAGACCCTTCACTTGAGTGACTTCCATTAAACTCC
This sequence comes from Taxus chinensis, assembly GCA_019776745.2. Lineage (NCBI taxonomy): Eukaryota > Viridiplantae > Streptophyta > Pinopsida > Cupressales > Taxaceae > Taxus > Taxus chinensis. The sequence continues at coordinate 112,328 of JAHRHJ020003194.1, read as the reverse complement.
ATGGTCCATAGTTGATCTTCTTCATCTTCGGTGAGAAAAGGAATATTTTCATCCCTCTTAGATGTGAGGAAATAATTCCCCATCCCACTATCTTGAAACAAGATATTTTCCCTTGGGTCATCCGGCTTTTGGACTGTATACTTCATCTTACACACAGGAAATAACTTTTTCATCTCTCCCTTCACTAGAATGGTCATGGAGGACCAATCCATTTTAATCTCACCACCCAGATCCCTGAAAAAACTTCTTCTTAGCAACATTATGAAAGATGATGGGATGTCCGCTACCAGAATTGTGAGCAATACTTTCTTCTCCAGAAATTTAGCCAAGGCCGCTTGTGCATCTTTGATTCTACCCACCAATGGTACTTCTTTAGATTCCATAGAATAGCAAGATCCATTTTCACGAGTCAAGGTAAGTCCTAATACATTGGCTACTTTGATGGGAATAACATTGTCAGAGGCTCAAGAATCTATAATGTAGTTGTTAAGTTGGTAACCTTTGACTAGAAGGGATAGGTAGAAGGGTTCTACCTTATTAGTATTAGATGCACTAAGCGTCCATCATGTTCTGAGAAGGAGGTGTAGGTGGTGTGGGTAGTAGACCTTTAGAATTGGGATTTATAGAATCAGGCTTTGGGCTACCACTTTGGATGACATCAACAAATCCTCTTGAAAAGAGCTAGGTGTGTTTGTAAATATTCCATCTCCATGATTTGAACTTTGGTCTTATTTACATGTTCAACATAATCAAATGGAGATAGTGAAGTGGATATGATGTTCCAAGGATGGTATAAGTTTTACATTGTGAAGATGGTGCTACCTTAGGAGCTTGAGTATCTTTGATGGACGTGGTAGTGGGATTAGAAGGAGAAGGGGTGGCTGATTTTGACAGAGCCTTAGAGATTTAAACAGACTAGCATTAGGTGAAGGATTGACCTTAACAATAGGTTTTGAACTAGGGGAGGTACTAGAGGACTTACTTGGCATGGTAAAAGGATTGCTTTCTAGCGGGTCTAGTTTCTCCTTGGCCGAATCCATCGATGGTGGGAGTGAAGATCCCCTACTGATGATTTTTTTCTATGGAATTTCAATAAGAGGATCCTCTTTTTTTTCTTTGCTTCAATTACTGAAGATGAAGCTCCTTTTCTTAGACTGGGCACGAGTGAAACAGCACACAAGAAGAATCTTTGTGCTTATTCATCATCCTCATCTTCACTTGCTAAGACATATTCAATGAGGCCATTTTGAGTATCACCTTCAACCTCTTTGATTTCAAGAACATTTCCATCATCATTTTCTTCCTCTTCTTCCAGTTCTTCCACCTCTTCTTCTTCTTCTAGTTATTTAGTGTCACATGTTACATTGACCAGTGGTGCTTCAAGGGTAAGCCTGGTGAGGAGGTGGGGTAATTCTCATGGCCTATTTGGAGGATTATTATTCTTTCGTATATTTATCATGGTGATTTAGGAGAGTTAATTTTTCATATCAATCATATCATCAGCCATTTTTTGAATCATTGGATATATTGGTAGTAGAGCCAGAAACTTTGCCCTTCTATTTACCATTGGGATTTTTCACTTTGCTAGACAAGATTAGATCATCCTCCATTTCAATGGCATAATCTTGAGCTTCTTTTAAAGTTCTAGGTTGAGATCTCTGAGAATAAACCCAACTTCAGGTAGTTTAGCACTTATGAAGAATCTTTTCAAATTATTGTCTGAGACAATGGTATCAAGAGGATTCTCTTAAGCACTTATGTATATTTGCTATGAAATACTCTCATGCCTTTCATTAGAATCCTTCTTCATGTGTACCAATTGACCAAGATATCTTGACAATCCTTATAGACTTAAATCTATCTTCAAATCATTTCTTATATCATCCCAACAAGTGATTGACCTTTCTAGTAGAATGTAGAACCATTTAGCTGCTTTATCCTAAAAAAATCCATGAACAATCTAACAAATACATATTCATGTTCAACACCCAACACACTATATGAAGTGATGAAGGCCACTACATGTTCCTTAGGGAGTTGGGAACCATCTAACATGCTAACGTGTGATTCATATGTAGCATTTACTTTACATAACTATAAAGAGCCATGGCTATATTATACATTTTACTTGATCTTATTTTCTATTGTATGTTATTGTTTGCGAGCTATGCCCTATGTCTTGTGTGATCATTGTATGCTTTTGGCCACTTCGGCCTTGATTGTCTTCTTAAATTGTGAGCGATGTCCCATGTTTGAAACCCACTTTTCGTGGTCTATCTTATCTACACACTTTCTTCCTATATTGTTTTTTATTACATTCTTTTCTAGCACTAACACATATTTCTAGCCTACTTGGTTTGCATGTGCCTTGGTTTGTACCATGCACATCCCCTACCCCTACAGGTTTCCTCTTCATATCAGGATCAGGTCCTCTCCTTTTTGCTGCATTCTCCTACATATGTTGCATACACCCTAAACGAGGGGATACATACATTGGGTGAACAAATCACCCCTACAACAACTCATATCTATAGTTCAGATCAACACAATACATAATTAGCATGGGAAAAAAGTCACAAAACAACCCAAAATATGACTTGGGTCCAACACACAATACAGACATAGAGCCTAGGCACTACTGTCCTGGGGGCACGGACATTTATCTTCTCATATCAACACAGTTCACAAAAATATTTAGAGAAATTCTACAGTTACATGAATAACCCTTCCACCATAGAATGCATTCTATCTCCTTCAATATGTATAATTAGAACAATTTGAAAAATCACAAAAAAGGAACAATAGGAACAAATCGGTACATACCATCTGCAGTGGTCCTTATTGGTTAGAGTCATGGAAGGAGAGTAAAACTAGACCTTTCTCCCCAGCACTCACTCTTGGCATGACATCACCCACAAAACTAACATTTGGCATGATATCCCAAAAAAACCTCACTCTTCACATCATTTCAGGAAACCTTTCTATCCTTTACACTCTTTTACATCAGTTGCACACTTTCATTCACAACTAATTTTACACAATTTTTACATACTTTGCTTAGATTTTTCATATACAAGACTTTGACTACTCTTTTGCTCTTCTTTTATAGGCTCAACCATAATACACAACAAGAAGGAGCTTACAAAAACAAATACAATCACAACAATAGGTACAAGCAATTCATATGCTTCACCCCTAACGCCAATTTCCTTTCCTAGTCTACATGCTTCACTTTGCAATCATTCCATGCTTCACTTGTCCACTCAGCATGGTATTCACCACACTCTCTACAATATCATAAGGTACGTATATTCTAACTACTTTATTTTATAGAGCATTCATTCAACAACATAAAGTGGGGGAAAATATAGACACAAAAATCACGCACTTGGGTACATTTCTAGGTCAAAAAAGCATACTACCATTTACATGATTTATAAGAAAGAAATATAGTAGTTGACAGCTATCTTTGGCCTCTTTTATTTGTCTCTTGTTTCTTATTTGCTATTACACACCCTACAACCTATTCATAACTTTACTTATTTATCTTTCATGGCTTCAGACACCAGTGCCCAGAAAACATGACAATGCCTAGGAGCTCATATCCCTCCTAGGTGCCCCTAACCATTTCTTACCTTACTCTTTTTGGGTATAATTTTATCTTTTGGACATATTTTTCACTTATAGTTTGGCCTTCCAGTTGTCAATTATGAAATTAAAACAAGGGAAACATATAAATACATAGTTACATTTTCAAAATGAGGGACCAAGCACTAAGCATTACTATCATCACCTAAATTTGCATTCCAAAGGCACTAAAGCACTTCAAAGTCATCCATTTAGCATCCGTTCAAGGGACAAGGGTTGCATAGTTCTGAATACACTTCATAGGAAGGGGAAGTCTATTATATTCCATCCACACATACTATTACATTGCTACATTCTAGCTACAACACGCTATCAAGTGTAACTTGCACAAAGGCATCCTAGGGCATCATTTCTACACACACATAAGAACCACATGGAGTCTGAGATGTAGTGCAACGCTCAGTCATAAGTTCAGTCTTAGGTTGACCATCAGGGTCGTTCCGAATCCCCATTCTACATTTTATTTTTTATGTTTGATGTGGTTTGTGGGTATGTGCAAGTGAGCTTCTTTCTTGCAAGTTACAGATACCTTTAGTGATCATGGAGAGAATATTAGGCGACCAACATGAACTAATAATAACAAACCTGTGACACAGAAGAAAGTAGATTTTGAGCCTCTACATAGTCATCAGTTCTTGTGACCAGTCACCAGTGGCTAGGTGCCTTTGTCCTACACTGGGTGCCCTTGTCCGGCTCTACAGTGAGTAGTTACGACATTGTTTGCATCATGTCCAGTACTTTACCTAACCCAAATCACTTCCTGTTCAGTCATAAATCAGCTAAGTTTCTCTATATCTCCTTCTTTCTTAGGGTTTAATACGTTACATGCTATTTTTCTTGTAGCATACTGTATTTTAGCATTTATACACTATTTGTTACAATAGTTGCTCTGTAATATAAATTTAATTCAAATTAAATTATATCACCCATTATGTCTATCTACTTCCTCATATTGCATGTTATTATACTTATTTTTAGTCATCCTGGACTTTCATCACTTATCCCCATTTATTTTTTGGCCTCCATTCCTCATGATTTTCACCCGGGCTTTGACTTTAGGGTTTCCCCTAAGGCTGATATCATCACCAATGGGTGATGGTGCCTATTTTTTCTTTTCCATATTTAGTACCATCACCCATAAGTGATTGCATTAGGTATATATACCCCACTTCCTTCTTGTTTTTACCTCCACTTACACTATAACAACTTCTTCACTATCACTTTCTTATTTACTCTTGCTCACACTATTTCATATTTGTAGTCTTGGAGCTTGCATCTTTTGCATTTGGATCACCATAGTGAGTTAGGACTAGAGAACTTGTTGATATTTTCCCTTATCCACCCATAGTGATTCTCTCTCAGTGTGGTTGTCACTGGGGAGGATTATGCATCAATAATCACACACATGTTATATGTAAGTATCTCTAACCTACTTTAGTATCTTATTTTAAATGTATATACTTGTTGGTCATTCATTAGTATAGGCTTAGAGTAGATGTATGTTTTCTTTGGTTTATTGCATTGTATTATTGGCATTACGCCCCTTGGCTTTATCCACCCCTTTGTTGTTTCCCTCTCTATTTCAGAATCCTAACAGGATACCCATGTTTATCTTAGTTGTAGGCCTTTGAAACCTATAGTTATCCTAGGGCTAGGGCTATTATCATCCTCTAGATTTACGCCTTTAGTGTCTCCTTGAGCACCTTTGTATCTACATAATGTGGTCGAAATCTTTAGTGGCAAATACTCCTATATTTCAACTGAATATTCCAGTTTTTTCAAATTTGAAATTGGTAAAAAAAAAATTGGTACAACTTAGGACTAGTTCGCCAAAATTTTCTGGGTGCAAGTTAATTTTAGGGGTCAATTTTCTATTTCCGTGAAATTGGAATTGGATAAAATTCTCCTAAATATAGTCAGTCGGTAGCATTTTTATGTTACCGATTGACATCATGTTATATGTTGTTGGCCGGGTAGCATAAATTATGCTACCAATTGATATCATATAAAACAATCTACCGTCTTGTAGCATTTAATAGTGATGTCTTGATGATTCGCCATTCATGCGAACGCTAATTTTCACAGATTCTCTAAATATTTAGGCTATAGATTGACATTTTTGGAGAGGGACCCTGCAAAATTTTCAAGATTAACTACATGTGGTGTGGCCAATTTAATATTGAATCCCTACATTTGAGAACCTAACTAGGAACATCTCTTTTACCCATCATAAAAGACCAAAATTAGATAAAGAAGTCCTTTTATGCATTGGTACAATATGTTATGCCATTACTGAAATGTATACGTTGATCTAGAATTAGTTAATGGTGCCCTTGGTACTATACTAAACATTGTCTATATGGATGGTATCAAAACCACCCAACTTTCCAATGTGTATAATATTCAAATTCGAAAACTATACTAGTGCAACTTGGAATGCCTTTAGGTTGAAACCCAAGATATGCTTTCAATGTTTCCTATAATTAGCAATAATTGTAAACAAACATTGATAAAAATGGATATGGCACTTACCAGTACACAAGCCCAAGGATTGACTTTACCTAAAGCCATTATATATATTGGAGATGTGGAGAAACCAAAGTTAACTTCACAACATTATCAAGACTTAAGTGTATTAACTCCTCAAGAATGTCTTTATGATTCTCATTTGAGTGTTTCTCTGAAATAAAAGCAACATGGTATATAAATCAAAGACTACTTGAAGATAAATGTATATGGACATGTTATCTCCCATTAGAAACAACAAGTATGTCTGTGATAAGTTACAACTAATTTACAAAAATTCATTGCATTCTTTTTCACAATACAAATGCTTATCATTATAATTTTTTACAGGAATGTTTGTCAAACTAATTATAAAATACATTTTCCACCAGCCTACGACACTAATAATAAGTGGAACTCACACGCATAGGCCACACACATGCCACATCTATTCCATACAAAATTAGAAATGAACACTCGAGGCGAAGTCTGCCAAACCGCAATTTAAAGTATAGGTTGAGTAACAAGAAGACCCATATGCATATGTACTTTTATTTTTTGTTTCCATTTTATTATAATACAAACACTATTAATTTCTTTTGGCTATGAGTCACACTTGTTACTATTATTTGTTTACAAATAAACTTAATTTACATTATGATTTCATAAAACATGGATATTTATTAGTAATGTAATGCTTTCACTTAATCCTTCTATATGCATATTGGTCTCTTACAAATATCTTTGAACGTTTTTGCTAGTTTTATGTAGCTAACTCATTACCATTCACTAAAATATAAATTCTCCTAAATACTTAATGATAAAAGAAATAGCATTAGGTTCAAATTATAATCTTTTACATGAATTAAACCTTCGAAAGTCTTTTTTGTTAACTCAAGTTTAATTGAAATGTTTATTTTCAAATTTAAAAAACAAAGACTTATGTCAGCCACTCAATGACCTTCATTTGGTATACAATGAATTGTTAGTGCCATTAATTAAGCTTATATTATTAATCAAGAGATGCAATGCAAAAAAAAAGTGTGCAGACTTTCAACAATACTATAATTATGTCTATTTATGTTTTATTTATCAACGAGGTTGCTTAATTCACAAAAGTTAGACCAAAAATCAGATTCTAAGTGATTGCAAAAAAAGTTTTGGCAATGTGAATACCCTTGTCAACAAATACCTACCAACAACAAATAAAATTATATTAGAATATCACAAATATTAATAATAAAATCACTTCTTTCAGCTTGGGAAAAAAAAAAAAAGTTATGACAAAGTCGAAGATAAAGTAGAATAAAATTATTTGGCATTATAACCATAAACCTCAGGTTTCCTTTTCATTCAACTAAATTGAACGTTAATTTCAGGACCTGTTATTACAATATTATTAAAAAAAAAATAAAAAAAAAATCTGTAATCGATATTTAATAGAATCACATTGTTAAACGAGGCATTGATTCAGGGAGAGGAAAAATTATGAAACACAGACCCATCTCCAGCAGCCCCTGTTTATTCTCCTCATTAATGACGCTGGACGAACAACAGTACGTAAATGCATTAATCTCTGTAAATTTTCAATGAATAGACAAATGCATATTTTTCTTGTTGCATCTATACATGTATGTTTAATATCTCTGTACACCACAAAAACCCATGAAATAAAACTACTGCCCCTGTACTGCTCCTCCATCTGCACTTTCCACATCGGGAAAAACTTTCCTGTCTCTGTCTCTGTCTCTATCTCTGCTCAACATCCTCGAAAGAGAACGAAGATGGGAAGAAACTGGCGGAGATTTGGCAGATAACCATTTGGCGACAACGAAAATGTATCATTTCTCCTCCTCGGTATATCAATAACAATCTGCGGCAGACGCCTATTTGTTCGACCCTCGCTAGTTTGCCCTTCCTCCAAATTCAGATCGCTGCAAGAAACATCCTCTATTTTAGCGGATTTCTGAACTTCAGATTCCTGAGCCTGAGCGCTGCTTCTGCAAAGCGGGCATGTAGAATGCGAATGAAACCACATATCAATGCACTCTATGTGAAAACTGTGCTTACACTTCGGCAAAATTCTCCCTTTCTCGTTCTCCGTAAACTCAGACAAACAGACTGCGCAATCCATGCCGGCGGTGAAATTGATCCGCCTTGTAGACAAACATAGGCAAAGACTCCAAAACCGCTTTAGCCAAACCCACGGTGCGACAGTCTCGCGGGATCCTCCTCTTCCGCAAAATAAAACCGCCTGCGGAACACAGATCTCTGCCGCCGCCGCCTCGAAAATCTGGCAGAGTATCTCCAAAACCACCTTGCATAGAGATGCAGCATGAACACGAACAAAACCACCACGAACAGAACGATTACCGCCGCAATCATGATTTTGCTGTTGAGGTCGTATCTGTAATCATGGCGGCGAGGCTCTGGTCTTTCCATTGCTGTAACAGATCTATAACTTATGAAGGCCAAATTTTTTATACAACTTTACCCCAAAGCCGAAGGCAGCGGTTTTGGCTTTAATGGCCGCCCCCTCCCCCCCTTAGAGCTCCGTGCGATCGATTTAATTAAAAGTAAATGTGATTTGAATTCTTATTTCACGATTTTCCTTGCACGAGCAGCTTCCTCGCAATGCGGCGGACATGTTTTGTTTGACCGGCAATAGCCCCTATATTCGGTAAACCTGACCACCGGCTACCTATTAACGGCACCATCTTGACTTCATTTCCGATAATTCGGTAATAATGACGTGGCGCGTAGAACGTGTGGGCGTCGTGGACCACACGGCACGAGCCGCGCCAAACGTGACGCAAATTGTCTTATATTTTAATCTCGTCCGGGTCTGAAATTCATGTGCTGCTTTGACCTGCAAGTCCGTGTTTTTGTTTCATACGCAATTTTAAACTAGAAACAAGAAATTTGGCGTTAAAATATAGAGATTTGGTGTAGACTGTACTTGGTATTATTTCTAGGTAGGGCGTATTGGTCTTTCAATCTTGACTTGGCAGCTTTTACGCCGCGGATTCCTGCGAATGCAATTGGATTGAATGGGATATGTACTTTCACCAAAAGGGCCGACTAAGTCGCACTCGCTTTAGGTATTATCTTCCCTCACCACCAAGGAAATCTGCTTACCGACCTACTTCGTTTATGACGTGATTTTTCAAGGTTATAAAAAGGGACCCTAAGTTCAATTCTTTATTCTAAATTCAAAGTTTAGAGTGGTGGTTTATACTTATTAGGTATTCCATATTTTTCATTTTGTAGAATATGGTGGTGAAAATGTTACAAAGCTAATGATTGTTTCTAGAACTTATTTGGAGAAAAAATGTTTTTAGGAGAATGGTTAAGGAGAGGAGCCAATAGATGGTGAGGGTATTTGTGAAGTGAGTGACTAGTACATGTACATTTGACATTCAACATTTGAAAAAAAAGTAGCTAATAAAATGTGTCACATCAAATCACATCAAAGAATCACCCAATCACCATGATGCCACATAAGTAGAAAAAAATGCATGACATAATGCCCTACTAATGGTCCACCCTTTTTTCCTTTGTATGAAAAACTACTTGATTTAAATCCATTTAAAAACCACTTTCCATAAAATAAAAATGCTCAAAAAAAAGTATTTAGATTAAGAAAAAAAAAATCTATTAAAGGGTTTTTTTTTTTTTTTCAAATTTTGATGTATTTATATGTGTGTTGTACACCCCTCAACTTGGGTGTACAACTACTGGCTCCTCTCCCTTATTGTGTTATAGAGAGGACGATATTAAACAATTTTAGGCGGTGTTACAATAAGATTTTGGAAAAAAAAATTGTATGCACGAGGTTCCATGCATTTCTTAAATGGTTGCAACATAGATGCTAAGAATTTTAGGAAATTAAAATAATTCTTATGTCAAAAGGCTACATGATAATTATCTCTCTACAATGCATGACATGTGGCATCAAATAATGCATCGCAAGAACTACAAATTCCTAACCTCCTTTTACAACCCTTAGTTAGTACGATAAAAGTATGTAGCACCCTAAATTTGGATCAATGACATGGTAATTATCCTTAGCATTTATATGAGCCCATTCATATTTGTGAATTTAATTGAGTTATTCCTACATGCACCTCCCTCAATATAGCACTCCATAGCTAGTACGTTACACTTATTACTCAACTCTAACCCATCAAAAATATATTTACTAATTACAACACATATGACGAGCTATGATGGATTCCCATTTATTCTCTTACTATTGGGGATCAAATCTAGGATTTTACACAAGATATAGATACAAAATGTGTTTAAGGAGTGCAAGGGTCGCAATTACATATTGGATAATAGTCATAACCCTAAGATAGTTATAGGTTTCCAAGGCCTACACCTAAGATAAAGAGAGGTAACCTACTAGCATTCAAAATAAATGTGCATCAAAAAACAGATAAAGCCAAGGGGTATAATATAAACAAGACAAGGCAATAGACTAAAACAAACATATATCTACCCTTATATATATATATATATATCAATGAATGATCAATCATACATAACAATAAACATGAAACAAAGTACAAAGAAGAGTTACAGATACTTACATGTGGTGTGGCCGCTAACATATTCAACCTCCCCAAACAATAACAATGAGAGAGAATCGCTACGGTGGAGAAGGAAAAGCTTAGGAAGAAGACCTCGAGTCTTAGCTCACTATGGTGACCCGAATGCAACAAAGGAAGCTCCAAAACCTCAATTCTAGTAACTAGATGTTAGCATGATTATATTTGTAAATGTCTAGTGTGTAAATAAAGTGAATTGATTTGAGTAATGATGATTGATACTAAAATGTCAAAAGGATACATGTACATATACTTAATGTGATCAACTATGGTCGATCACGTCAGATTTAGAGGTAAACCTAAGATTAAGGCTATAAAACAATGGGGAATGGAAGTCAAAAACATAATGGAGGTGTGACATAGGTCCAAGATGGCCAAGAGTGATGGGAGGACTAGGAATGAGTGTAAACAAGTGAAATAATGTTTGTAACATGTGAACAAGAGAGGAAACAAAGTGAGGATATTGTAACTATGGTATAAAGTTAAATATAGCAATATCTCTCAAATGTTTTGGTCTAGCCTACGTGACCATGTCTGATCACACCCCAATCCCAGTATGCCCCTTGAGGCACCCTTTCAAGAGGATAATGCATCAACCCCTACATAAAATATAATGATATCAAGCGTAAAAATGAGGAGTATACATATGACCCAACCAAAGATCTTATGATAGAGTTAACACCAATTGAAATTTTTTTCGTAGGTGTTGGGTTTATAATATTAAGTGGGAAACTGCTTATTTATGAAACCCGCCAAAGACTGTATGTTTTTGGTGTATATCTCATATTTAAAATATAAACATGTTGGACCCAAACAGGTCGCCTTTTAAGAGTAGATCATGAGCACCCACCTTGTATGTAACAAGGTGATCTCATTAGAGATTTGTTACACATATTGTAACATGTATTTGAGCTATATGTGCAAGATGATTACAAATACATAATGTGAATGTGGTGAAACTCATGAGAAAATGTACGAGGCGGTTTGTAATTGCATTTTGAAGGTGTAACTGCATGTGGAAATAGTGGGAGTGTTGGGTGAAAGTTTATTCTCAACAAAGATAAGTGATTTTTAGTGATTTTTTTTTACCTTCCATGGTTTTCCCACTTGTATCTTGTGTCTTTGTGTACATTTAATTTCTCTTCATGTTGTTTACATTCTATAATCTGCGTTATAAATATCAAAATCCATGCTGGTAATTATTTCTCTTCATAAATTATAATCTTCAGTAATTTATATTGTGGATTTATAATTTGAAATATTATTCATCCCTTTGAGATAGATGTGATATAAACTGGAGTAAAATATGGATGCCTGAGTTAACCCCAAAAGTTAATTTCTTTCTATGGTTGGTGTTAAAAAGAAAGATTATCACTAATGATAACCTAATTAAAAAGGGGTTCATTATGCCTAACATGTGTTGCATGTGTAGAAAAGCGGTTGAAAACATCAAACATCTTCTTTTGCATTGTGAATATGCCTCAAAGGTCTGGAGTCTCATTTTTTCTAATTTTAATCTGCATTGGACTCTTCCTAATACCTTCTTGCAGACCTGGGAGAAATGGGATCCACCATATAAACATTGCATGATAAGAAGATTATGGAATTTGGTCTTGCCTCATACCATTTGGAGATTGTGGAAAACAAGGAATGGAATAATATTTAGGAACAACAGATAGGTATGCAACAAGATCTTTAAGGAAATTGTTATTGTTGTCAAAAACAACATAGAGAGGTTTAGGCCTCCAAAAAATAGACGATACCCCAAGGTAGAAGAACCTATACTAGCTACTTGGAAGATTGATATTGGTAATTCACATAGGAATGATCAAAATAGCATTGACAGATCATTAGTTCATTGGATTCCACCACCCAACTTATGGTACAAGTTGAATTTTGATGGTACATCTAAAGGAAATCCAGGGGCATCAGGAGGAGGTGGGGTGATCAGGGATCATAGAGGTTGTCTTGTTGTTGTATTTGCTGGAAAAATGGGCCACCAAACAAACCACTATTTTGAAGCCTTAGAAACATTATGGGGGATTAGGCTTGCAAGAGATTACAATATCTCTAATATTATAATTGAAGGGGACTCTTTGAACATAATAAATCTTTTAAATCAAGCACAACCCCCTAGTTAGACCATTAGGGATTTCATTTATGAATCTATTGAGATTTGTAAATCCTTTGCAAACTGCCAAATCATCCACTCCTATCATGAAGGTAACAAAGTGGTGGATAGTCTTGCTAACTACAGAGTTAGTAATAACATGCAAACTTGGTTTAGCGATGACATTCTACCTAGTAAGGTACACAATGACATCATCAAGGATAAATATGAAATTAAAAACCATCATTAAGAAGTCCTTCATGTTTTGAGAGCGATTAACTCCTTACATAGGGCTAATAATAAAAATCAGCCTTCGCAAGCTTTCTGGGTATGCAAAGGTGCTGTCAAGAAGCGATTTTGGGGGAGAAACATTTCCATTGGAAAATAAAGAAACAATAATGGAAAAATGGGTGGAGCTCCATGTGAAACTGAACCCACCTATAATCCAGCTTGGAAGGATGATGTGACTCTGTGGAATTATCTGTAAATGGGTGGGGTCTCAAACCTCATTGAAAAAATGAAGGGTCACGATCATGACATTTCTCTTCAATTCGCATGGTTGGGTGGAAGAAAAGAATGGTAGAATATGGTGAAATCAGCATTAAAATCATTGAAGATATTATTTGCTGAGGTCACAGGGCTTAGCTTAGAAGGTGCCAAATTCTTTAGTAAGAGGGTTGACAAGAAAATTGAAGCCAAGAAATTCCTAGCAGACGGAGAAAATCTCGAGTTCGTTACTGCAGGCATAAAAGTGACCTCCATTCCAATGCCCTTTGATGAAATTGCAAGGATGATTGTCAGGTATGTCACTTTGGAAGGAAGATATGTGACAGTTCCTCTCAAACATTTGGTTTTCCTAAATCATTTTAGAAGGAATTTTCATGTTTTATTTCCGCATTATATCTTAAACACCATGGAATGCTCTTCTTCTTGAGTTTCAAAACCACACTTGTGCCACACCCTTCACCAAGGCCTCGTTTTTTTTTCTTCACCACCATTTCCTTTCCCAATATCCTTCAATACCCATCTCCCCTACCTCCCCTAACCCTGGCTCCACTGTCCCCACCACTACTTCTAGTCAAAGGAAAATCAGAACCAAAAACCCAATTTACCATCTTAATCATCCCTTCCTCTCCCAAATAATCCTATGTAGCAGCAAAGACATTGAGTCTACTAAAAATCTACTTCACATTAGCAATCCAGCTAGTGCTTCTACTTCAGAAAGGGAGGAAGTTCCTTCTCAATAGAATAGTCAAATTGGAAAAGGAGGTTGGGGTTTTGAAAGAAGAGCTCATGCAGGTCTTCAAGAGAGAAGGAAAAAGGAAGATGAAAAATGACCCTGAATAGGATAATGATTAGATTCTTGAAATCTACAAGAAGCTTAACTCACTGGATAACATGCTAGGAAATGCAAAAGGAAGACATGAATACACCATTTCGTTTCTTAAGGCTATCTACAACTTCACGGAGCAACATGTCAAAAGTGTATGTGTGCTCAAAAACATTCTTGCTACCATTTGAGAGTCGGGGCCAGTACAGGAATTGATTCTCTCACAACTAGACAAGAAGGATCCCTCTCATGTCATTTCCATGGCACTCTTCACCTCTCTGTAGAAGGTAAGGACAAAGATTGTCAAAGCATAACAAGTGAAGAAGATTGTCCTTACTCCTAGTTTTCTCTTTTGTTGTTGTCAGTATGTTGTTTTCATGCTACTGTGTTGTAATTTTTGTCACTATTTTGATCATTTTGTATAATTTCTCAGATAACTATAGTTGGATATTCATGTATAATCTGGATGTTGATCCAAAATTGATGTATTTACTATATTATCTATCTTTGGAGCCTTTTTATAATAGGGTATAGTCCCTTCAAAACCATGGACTGTATTTTCTACTCTATCTAGCTTTTGAGTACTTTTTTGTAACAGGGTATAGTCCCTTCAAAACTATTTACCCCTAATAAAAAAAACATTATTCATCCCTTAAATTTCTTAGCATTAGGACAACATTTTCTCGCTCCAATATTGCAACGATTATATTTTCAAATGCGCATGTTATCCCAACAAGATTAAGTTCATTTAAGCATGAAAACCTTTCACATAAGTAAGATATAAAAGCATAATCACCCCACCCATTCAAAAGGCCTCATCTTTTACATATCTAGGCTACCTAGGATCACAATAAAGTACTTTACTGCAAAATTTCTATTTGAAGCATATCAACTAGTTATTAATTCTGAATACATCTTACACGATTTACCTATATCAGTATCACATGTTACATCCTACACCAAATATCATTGCCAAGTGTTGAATGTCATTATAGTATCTTGGAAACACATTTTTAATTGTACATTCACCATGAGGGAGAACCATATAAGGCTGTATATCTCTTTTTATTAATGGTCTATGGTGCATCACTCATCACACCATAAGGGTGGGGTGAGGTTAGTCCAACCCAATTAGAATAATCCCTTTTTCAAGTTTTTAAGAGAGAGCTAGCATTTTTAGAAGCAAAAGCCACAATCTTGTACAAATTTGCAATTGTGATAATTTGAACACATAATCAGGAACGCATAACACATAAGATCATAATGTCAGAGCCATATTTGAGCATAAAATTTTACATGTCAAAATTGGCTAGACACATTTAATCAACTCGAGGTTTCTTCTCTGGGTCATCGATTCGTCGTTCTACACTACTAGGTCACCCCATTTTACACAAATCAAATTCACACCCTGGATGATCCAGATTTTTCATCATAGCCCTATGATCAACTTCCAAAATAGAAAATCAATAGAATATCCTCTAACCATAATCTGTTGATTACACTATAAAATATAAATAAGTATTTAGTATTAGATTTGGTTCTTATATTAAAGATGTAAGCATATGCAATATGTTGTATAGTTTGATTAATAAATAAACACTAATGCATAAATCAAAATATAGTTTTAAATAATTTTTCAAGATATAATGATAGATACGATTTCTCAAAACATAAGAAGAGAAGTACACTTAGTTGAGTACAGAGCTATAGATGTGAACTAGGATTGCAAAGTTACTATGAAAACTATAAATGACCTAGAAGGGATTCATTTATAGAATTGTAGCTACAATTTTGGTTAGCATGGAATCATATGACATATCTTAGAGAGTGATATGGTTTGGTTCTAATTTGTATATATTTTTACAAGGATATATTGATACTTTAATTTTTTTTGTATAGTTACAACACTCCGTGATGACCTTTCCAATGAAACTCTAGGTGTTGCAAACATTGTAAACCCTCTGTGTGATGTGAAACACCCATTAAACCGTAACGAGTGGTAGGAAGTGCAGTAAAAAATATAGTATGTAGGATATGCAGCTATTTTGGTAACTTGAACACATGACAATGAGAACCAATGACTTGGCACAGTTAGGCTTGGCACAATTATCTTTGAAAGTATGTAGAATGAGAAGTACGACCCTTAAACCTAGTTTAGCTAGCATTAGACCTATGTATGGGAAGCTCCTTTTTTGTGTTGGTAATTTCAAGGTCAATCAAATAATGATGAAAATACCATTATGAAGGGGTGTCATATAAAATATAATATAATATAATTTTAGGGGTGGTACAATGAAATTATAGAATTATTTTGTATGTAGAAGGTTCCATGCATTTTATAATTGATTTAAACATGGTTGCTAAGAATATTAGGAAATTAAAACAATTATTTCTTATGTTAAAAGGATGCATGGAAATAAACTATATCTATAATAGGGAAAATTTTAGTGGCGAATCTTCATTAATTCACGAGTATTTGAGATTTCAAATTTTAGTTTTGGAAAAGTTTTAGGGGTCAGTAACTTACTATTTTGCCTAAATTTTCTAGGTATAAGTTAATTATAGGGGTCAGTTCACCAATTGTTTACACCAATATCCAAAATTTTTAATTCAAATTGCCATTAGTGTGAAATTGAAATTGGTAAAATTTTCCTTCATATATATAGTGATTACAAATTTATAATTTTGAATATCAAGTACACATAAAATTTTCTTCATAATTCCTTTACCCGTGCTTGTGGTCGTGTGGGCATTGACGATTGAGATCGAATGCATATCGCAAACCTCCAATATTAAGGGTATTTTAACATTTAATATTTTATTCTATTAAAGTTGCATGTACTTCGCTACCTACTAGTAGAATACATTAATGCTATTGACCGGTAGCATGAAAAAATGTTGTCGACTGGTAGCATACAATATGCTATCAGACAGTCCTAGAAAAATGCTACCGGACGATAGCAGAAAAAATGATATCGACCTCTAGCAAAAAAATAATGCTACTGGTCAGTAGTATAAAATATGCCACCGGTTGGTTGCATATAATATGCTATCGGTCAGTAGCAAAAAATAAATGCTACCGGCTGTTATCTCGTTTTTAGTGATTCCAGCTAAAATTGAGATAACCATAAATTTTTTTTGACAGAACCTCCTAAAAACGCCCTTTGAAGGAGATTTTTGGGTTTTCGGGTTTCCATCGCATGCAAACATGTCTTTTACATGCTTCATGTCAAGTGTCTTCCAAAACCCGAAACCTGATTACATGCCACTGTATCGGGTTTTTGGAACCTGATAGCATCCAAACATGTCTTTTACATGCTTCATGTCGCTTCAGCTAGTTCCCAAAACCTGATTTGTTAAGAAAACCTTTGTTTCAGGTTTTCAGAAGTGTCGAGCATGATGACATGGCATTAATGCTGAGTTGTCGGTTAGTTGGCACATGTGTTGGAGGAGGTGTAATAAATGATAGGGCTTTATAAATACTCTGATTTTACATGTCATTTCTACCTAACATATTTTTGTTGCGTGGATTTTTCATACATGCTCCTTCGACCTCCAAACCCGACTGAACTTCTCGATCGATTTTGTGATCCATATTCTATCATTTTTCAAATTTCTTGAAGGTATTTTTCTCTTCTTATCATTTTGTGATCTTCGGGTTTGTTTTTGAAGCATTCTTTCGGTGTTTTTCCTCTTTGCTTTTTCTTGCCTCTGGATTTAGGGTTTAGGGTTGTATTCTTCATTTTTGTTGAATTTCCATGAAAACCCTTGTTTAAAAATCCATCTTGGGTGTTTTCTTATTTCCTTTCATGGATATACTCTTGTGGTTTTTGGGAATAATCTATAAAACTTAACTTACAAGAATGGTGGAGATTTTACTTGTTCTGACATCCCAGAAACTTGACACCTATGTGTTGGGTTTTATAGGGTGTCCGACACCATCTTTGTTTTGCATTGTATTGGGTTTCGAAAGTTGTTTAACATCCTTTAATTTCCACATTATTTTGGGTTTCGCAAGGTGCCCAACATCTTCCAACTTCCGCTTGTGTCGAGTTTCACGAAGTGTTCAACATCCTCCAAATTCCGCAGACCATCAGGTTTTGTAAAGTGCTTAAACACCCCCCTGATTTCCGCCTATGTGTTAGGTTTTACGAAGTGTCCAACATAACCTAGTTTCTGATTATACTCTACAGGTGTGTTGGGTTTTACGAATTGTCCGAAAGGTCTCAAAATCCGATTGGTGTGGCGGGTCTGTGGGGTTGCTCAGCAAGCTTCCAAGTCTGATTGTTCAAACAAGAGTTATCTAGGCATTCTTTTCTTCAAGACTTCTCATGTCGGATCTTGGATCATCTAAGGATAAGTCAGAAAGGTCAGGGAAGATGAAATATAAGTACCGAAAAATGGAATCCCCTTCCTACATAGATTATGATTAGGACATCTGAGATACGAAGCTTGGTAACATTGACATGGAAGACTTTTGGAACAGAACCAAGGATTATTCTCACAATCCCTAGATGAAGTCAATAACCAATAGTGGCCTCCCTCTTGCAGCAGGATTCCCAATGTTTGCTCAATGCCCCAAGTCCATTCTGGCCTGTGCGTCCAATTATGACTCAGAGTCCCACTCAATGAAAAATCAAACAGGAGAAACCATAGTAAAGTTGGATGGGGTTACTTTGATGACCTCATAAGATTACCCAACTTTGAGGAATATGTTGATGTAGATCTTAAGTCAGCACAAAAATCCTAGGACAAAGATCAAGAAGATTACATCAAGCATGTGAATAAGAAGTTCTTGATCAAGGCTAAGACAGTTGTCTCTAGAGATTCCCAAGTTTGTCCCTGGGAGTGATTTCATCCTTAAAACCAATGACATCATCACCTTGTTGAGTCAAGTATTTGGTCTCCTCTAGTCAAGAGACTTTCACGGGTGGATGTATCAATTCATGGTCCTTATAAAGAAGAATGAACAAGGGATTGATTGGAGCAGTCTTATAAGTAATGAGATTGAAGAAACAGCCTCACCTGTCTTTGAGGAGGGATTTAATCCCATGTACTGTGGTTGAACCTCATATTTTGGCTTGAAAAAAATATCCAACCAACACCGGCCAATAGCATAAAATATGCTACCGACCGGTATCATGAAAAGAATGCTATATTAGATGGTATTATGAAAAACTGCTACCGATCGGTAGCATGAAAAATTATGTACACCAAATTTTATGAGGATAGATTTCTCATTGAGACGATCATTTTAATTAGTAACATTAAATTTTTTAAAAAATACTCATACAAAATAGGTGAAATCTGCAAAAAAATTCACAAAAAATCACTTTTTTTGAATTTTCTATTTGTGCAATATTTTACGGGGACAAATTTCTCATCGAGATGGTCATTTTAATTGCTATTGTAAAAAATGATATTTGAAAAATTACATATGTCATTCACTGACATCATATACTATTAGCCAAAAACATATACTATCAGTCGAAAATTGCTACCGGATGACACCATTGTAAAATGATTCATCAAACCATTCGAAATCCATTTCCTTTAGATTTTCCATCATTTCAAAAGTAATTTTCACAAATACGCCTATTAATATCTACGGATTTTTTTAGGAAGGTCTTAAAATTTACCTTGATCTATAATGCACGACATGTGGCATCTAATAATGCACTACAATAACTACAAATTCATAGCCTCCCATTACAACCATTATCTAGTAAGACAAGAGTTTGTAGTACCCTAAATCTGGATCGCTGGAATTTGAAAATTATCCTTGGAATTTTTCTTATCCTATTCCTATATTTGGATTTAATTTTCTTATTCCTACATGTATATCCCTTATTTTATCACTCCATAGCTACCATGTCACACTTGTTACTCAAATCTCACATGTCAAAAACCTATTTACTAAATACAAAACACATCATCAGACTAATGGCCACTTACTCTCATTTATATTTGATAGATTTTGAAATTTCTCAAGGAACATTCACCTAGGAGTTTGGTCAAAATTGGTCATCAATTTTAAGCTAGGTTGATGTTTTCACTCTCCACTCATGCAACAATCAAAATTTCAAATTCCATAGTTATCTCAGCTGGCTTAGGGTAGATTAAGCATGAAAAACTTTCATAAAATTTTCAGATATAATAGTACAAACACCCTACCCACTCAAAGGTCCTCATCTCTTACATCTTTGGGATACCGAGGATATCACAACAAATCATTCAATACAAAATCACTATTTGAAGAATATTATTTTGAAGGGTTATCTATGAATTATTCCACAACAAGTTTGTGGCCTACTGCTATCATATAATATATATACTATACAGCCAAATGCTGCTAGGGTTTGGTATTTAATTTCAGTTTGCTTCAGTTTACTATATGGTCTTGTGCAAGTTCATTGGTTTTCAGTTTCAGCCCAGAAAAGGGGCATTACAACCTTAGGAGAAGAATTCTATATTGAGGCTTGACCCCTCTATCGGTTGTTATGCACTAGGGAGCATGTAATAAAGGTTATCATACCATGGAGCTATGATTGAGGTAAGTGCCAATCATGATTGTAATGGACAAATTATTCAGACTTTCATCACAGAGAGAGGGTAAGGTTTGTAGATGAAAGACATGGTGATTAGCCTGCAAATATATGATTGCTACAAGAAGCATAACTCACTCTAGGAGACAAATTAGGACACTCTCAGACCATAGATTTTCCTAGTGCTAAGAGCTACACTTGAGTGTAGGTTTCAACATGTCTAAGGTAGACCATGGAGGTTAAATCCGTCAATAGATGGGTTCTCTGCGCCAGGAAGGCTTGTTTGGTTCCTCCTACAGGTCTTACACATGCAACTCACAAATTGATTAGCACAAGAGGCATAGTTAAAAGTGATTAAAACCTGGAGGTGTGAGGAAAATTCAGTATCTACTTAGTCAACTTCTAGAAGTAGGGTGAAGATGCATGGGAAGTCGCTTCAAAAAAAATCCCACAGGGGTCAGGTAGTATTTCTAGAAGGCAAAGCTATGAAGCGCATAAAACCAAGAGGCAGATAGTAAGATGTCAATAGCTATGAAACACATAAAACCAAGTAGGTAGGTAGTAAGATACCATTGTAGCTGAATTCTTAGGTTAGATGAGGTGCTTAATGTCAAGGCATTAATTGGACCGAAACTAACAATCTAGTAAAGAATATATAGGCATGTTGAGGTGAACCCACTTAGTTGGGAAATGACATTGACCAAACTAACGATTTCCGGTAAAAAGAGTAGGATTTGAGATGCTAGTATGGAAATTAATCAATTGAACCACATCAATCCTTGCTAAAATAAATAGGCTATGAGGTGCTTCCTCGGTAAATGAATTAACTAAACCCTCGTACCTTTTGGATCCTAATGAATTTTAATATGTCTTTATGCCATCTAACAAGATCTAAGTTCATGAGGTCGGGGGCATGTAGTACTAATTGGTTTAAGTAGAACTCACATTGTGATCACAGTGGTCAAGACAACCTTATCCCCCCAACCTCGTGGATACCAGAGGGTGTGCTCATATCCAAGCAGTTTTTTTCCGCTTCGGTCATGTTAAACAGTTTACTCATAGCGCACTTGAGGGAGGAATTTATGGGGGTTCATCACTGATTTCTGCAGGAAAATTACAAAGAATAGAGTAAGTTATGAGGTATTTAGTCAAGACCATGATGTTGACTAGAACTAAGGCTAAGTCCAATTCAAGAACCAAATATCGTGTACCATAATGCATATTATGGGAAATGAATGTGATAAAACTAACAGTACTTGCTAAAAGAGTAGTTGGTGAGGTGCTAGTTGGGAAATGAATCACACCTAAACTAGCAGCCCTATAAAAAGAGTATGATGAGAGCATGCTAGTCACAAACAAATGAATTGTACCAAAGGAAACAGTCCTATAAGAACATCAATATAATAGACTATGCAAAGGTAAATAAGAAAGGTGGATATGTATACCAGGGGAAATGTGTAACTACTCATGTCAGCAATGATAAAGTTAATGAAGCATAGAAATCTATGTAGTGGCAGGCTATACATTGACGACATAAGATGTTAGTACCACGTATAGTACACACATGGCCTTTGTAATAAATATATGGATGTAAATCCCATATGGCTAAAGCTCATATTCCTAATGTCTACCTCTAACAAATTAGATACATAGAAGTGTAGTCAGCTATTTATGCACTGGTAAAATGCAATGAAGCCTGCTAAGGTGGTAAGATGTTGGTAGAGTAGTGATGACCTAAACCGAAGAGGGGGTTAGTTGTGTAAAACCCCTAGACAAATGGTACCATTATTTTTATCCAAAAAGGGATCTTTATGGCTGGATAACCCAGAAGGGAGACAGTGTATAAAAATTGTAGGTCGTAAAAATAGATTACAAAGTAGGTTAAGTAAGATGTTCACACAACAAGACCTATTTGAGCACGATAAAGTAAAGTGAGATATTCAGGTAGTTAAGTGTGATGTTGATTGGAATGGGAACCAAGGAGATAAAATGTCCCCTAGGAGGCACCTGTGTCAAGTTTATGACATGCGTATCTAAATTCGCAAGGTCTTGAAAATATTATTTCCTTTCTTGGTGGGCTGCTTTTAAAGAGTCTTGTGTTATTCTTTGAAGATTTTTAATGGAGTTAAATCTTAAGTTTGGGATTCATGTCTATAATATTTTTTTGATGGAATGTAACCTCATTAGTGAGATATGGAAAGTCATCGCAATATGCCCCCATATCTACAGAGGATGAGTGAGATATAGGCTATTGTAAGATGCTCCAAAGGTAATGCATTTTGACACTGGTAATACTTCACTATATAGGATGGTTATTAGGAATTAAAATACCACACATTTGAATTTGAAGGCATTCATAGTATGCTGCAATATCTTGTGATCTCTTTATAGGGACTGGAACTAGGGCATCCTGGCTCAAGGGACTCTGTTCCAATCACACACATGTGAGTTACAGAGACTCTGAAATGGCAGTGCAATACAACGCCCCCATGATAATAATATTATGGGTGACCGCCGATGGGCAGTCTAATTCAAGCGTATGCCCTATTATATGTGATGAAAGAGTGAGGATGGGCATTATGAAGGTATCCCCAGGTTGTGATGAAATAGGAGGTTGGGCAACTGTAGACACTATGCGACACAAAAGTGTAGTAAAATTTTGAGGTAATGAACCATTGTAGGTAATCACGAGTTTGCAAGTCACACATTTCTAATCAACATGGTGATTAGCGATTGCGTGAATCCATGTCCCGAAATTAGGCTGATCCTGATCCCTGAGATCGTAAGGGTGGTGCATGATGAAACATTTAGTTAATGGACAATCTTGAATCTTCCTTTCCTTTATGACAGTGATGGCTCCCTTTGGAACAAATCTGGCTCCAAGATGTAGTTACCTTTGTGACGAGATGACTGTAAAACCACATCGCATGATGATAGTTGATGAAATGGAGTCATGGACAACAGATTTTTAATTATGACATTGACCCCTTTTGGAGTAAAAATGCTTGATGTAGTTATTTGCAAGTAGGATGAGTTGAAATTGTATTGAGTACTATTCTAGAGTTCGTTGAGTGAAGTTTGACAGATCGAGAGTTTTAGCTAAATAGGTCAACATTGTGACCTGTACTACACAGAGGCAGGTTAACGACGACCTGGGTGAGTCGGATCTGGAAAGTGATGTTTTTTTGCAGAAAATATTGCGCTTTTCAGTGCAGTACGGCCGGATGCAATCATAAACCTGTTTGATTTTTGAATTCAACGTGTAGAAGACTTGAAATTCATTGAGATTAAACCAATTGGTGTTTTCTAATAATAGGGATTTGGTCAAAGAGTTAAATTGATATAAACATCAACGCTAGTCAATGGCGACCAGTGTAGGGAAACATTGACTATGTGCAGATAGTGAAATTTTTATGCAACAAAGAATGATTAGTGAAGGATCTATCAAGTTGAGGTAGAGACAAAATCTAGGAAGATGCTAAAGAAGGCTCCAAATAAGGAAAACACGGTGACAAAAGGCCAATTCTCTTATGCATTTTCTAGGGGACGATGATTGTAACAAAGTGATGAGAAGGATGGGGAGACCCGAGCTTGAAGGATCTTCATCTGGATATAAGTCGAAATACTAGAGGAACAATCCTCTGATAATGGAGTCTTCTTCGGCTACATGATACATTGCAATGGATGGTTGAGTCTTGACAAGATAATAATAGAAATGGTATAAGATGGCACCAAAAAGTAATGCTTTCCTGTAATGGTGGGCATTGGAGGGACTAAGGAGCATATCCATGTAAAGTTGGCTACATGGGTTAGGGCTTGCTGAGAAAGACCCTAGTTCAAAGTTGGATTTGCATGAGTGCATGAAAAATCATGAAAGGTAAGTGAGCAGTTATGAGAAGGTTATTTTGTCTTGAAGCTGTGTTTTTAGCTAGGATTGAAAATAGTCCTGATAGGGAAATAAAATAGGACGACTGAAAAATAGGAGATATCAGACTGACTACGTGGAATATGACTCGATCAATGGTGGAGTAAAATCCATGTTAGGTTCACTGAAGATGTCTGTGAATGCTAAGAGTTGGAAGGATGCAATATTATTATCCTCTCTTCAGGAACAGGTTATATGATATGTAGGATATAAGTGGGATAGGCCATTCTAGTTTCGACACCAAGCCAAGATAGAAAATTAAAGAGGTGTATGAGTTACGGATCTGAGAAGCATGATAAATGGAAGGTCTGATCAAAGGCATGTAGGCTTCGAATATTAATTAATTAATTAACTCCCCTTCTTCTTCTCCTCTTCCCATCACATCACATGGATAAATTGAATCCTACTTAATAGTTCTCATAATGGATCTAATCAACAAACAACTGAATCCCTACATCTTTACTATCCCACATGGTGCATCAAGATCAAGGGTAGAGATCCCAAATTATAGGTAATCTATAGTAAACCCTCAAGGATGAGGTTTTGTATATGTGTACACTAAAAAGAAATTGCACACTTAGATCTCATGTATGGATCTATGATTAAATTAGAAAACTAATCATACAATTGAATAATGCATTCTTATATGCAATAGCTTATAAAATCAAATTTATTTCTCAAATACAAAAAATTTGCTAGAAAAACTCATAAAAATTGTAATGAGCATCTAAAAAACAGAAGTGATCCATCATGTGAAGGGATAGTGGAACATTTTGATCAGGAAATGTTTAAATACTTTAGTATAAGTTATGGAGCTTCAAATCCAATAAGGGTAGGCACGATAGAAATGTTGTATGGTCCAATCCTAGATCTTGTATAGTCCTAAGATGGAATTGTTATGGTCTTGGAACCCTTAACAGTTGTATATAGTAACTTTTTATGCTTCATCTTATCTTACAAATGGTCCCCCTGTGTATGTCCTTTCTCACATAACTTTAGGATGACCTATAATCACTTACACAAAAAGTGGAAACCCTAGAAACATGTAAAACACTTCATCAAAATAATGAAACCAAAAGTATAAATAAAATGTTGTGTGTGGTGAGGCTGGACTACCATTTGGTAGTTAGACCCAACTGCATAACCAATCTAAGTTTTGTACTACATTTCATTATGTGGGATCAAGCCTCATAGTTATCCATATGTGCTTGTTGTAGATGTGTGAATAATAGTCTAACCAACCCTATGGGTGCACATGTGTCTCTTGAACACAAATATTGACAGGATAATTACATAGTATAAAATGTACTAACATGTGGTAATATTGAGATGTTGGTGTGCCTTAACTACTGATGACCTAATCACTTCTTGATTGAAACCCTTGTGACAATTTCTTGGAGTGATGTATTCTTTTCACTAAAACATGGTTTATGACCTTTACATGCTTGAAATGGAGGAAGATAAATCTCTATTGACCTAGTTTAGTGCTTCATGCCTATAGTAAGGAGAATCTAATGATGTGCAACTGAATTGGGAGATTTAGAAACCCTTTAAGTGAATTTTGGAATGATATTTACAATAGTATCTTGTAAGAGTGCCAGGTGAGTTATAAAGTGAATGTTGACCTACTTATATAGCCTTATGTAGGTGAAATATTCTAATAAGGATAACCCTAGAAAGATGAAATGACCCAAATAAGATATTAAATTTAAAATTAAGTCAAAGAATGTGAATTGGGGAAATAGGACCGTATAAGTTGTGAGTAAGACCAAAAATTCACATCCTGACCATTCCCTACATTCTAGAACTAGAAGAGTTGAAAATGCTAAAATGATAAAAGTTACAAATCATGAATACAAAGATTTTACTACTTTGATCAAAGGCGCATAATATTCTCTTGGAAACAGAGCAGAGTGTAAAGATATTACATTGTAGAAGAGCTAGAGAGATAGAGTGATTGGATTCATAAATGTGAGCATTTGTCTTAGTAAGGGAATATGATGTCAAACTTGTCATTGCAAAAGGACAAGTATCCAAATTTTAGTGTCTACAATTTCCCCCTTGTTAAGTGTATAATTGAAAATTGCATGCTTAAAGGAAAAACATACTTCAAGTGTGTCACACACAATTTTCATCTTCACTCAATGTGGTTTCATCTGATGTGTTGAGTTTTGACATGCTCTATGATGAAACCTTACAATATAGAGTGTAGGTCAATTAATGATAAAAACTAAAATTTAACTCAAATAAGATACATTCTTGCAATGTAACTTAAATTTGCAATAGAATAAGTAAAAGAGATTGAGAGAAAGGGTTGAAATAGAATACACATGTTCATTTTGTAAGGGAGGAATTCTTGATTTTTGTTGTGCTTTAAAGACTTGGAGTTGTTGCTTGAAATCCAAAGGATTGGGGGTGATTAGTCCCAATGTTGTGAAAGGAAACTAGAAGTTGTGTAGATCAAACACCAAAGATAGTATGAGAGAATCCATGTTTTCATGATTTTTGGAGATTTGTGAGAGGAAAGATTTAGAATATGAAGAACTTCACCCTTTGATTCCTTCCACATTTGGGATTTTAAGTGATCCAAAGTGGAAAGATATGATGCTAAAACACATTTTAGCATACTTCTAATCTTTTCACTAAACCCATGGAGCACTTCATTACAAATTAGGATCTAGAAGTTGTTATACTGAATTTAAAATTATTACCTTGGAATGAACCATTGGAATGCCCCATAAGGTGATCAATCTAAATCTATCTTTAATTTGGGGAGAAGGATCACCACAATGTATTTAGAATGATGTTTTTGTGAACATGTATTTGATGAATGTACATGAATATGGAGATAAATTTGACTCATGCCCCTTGTAAATTGAGGTGATCCTCCATAACTGTGAAGTATCATGTAACTTGAAAAATTATCTAAATAGCTGATAGAATCCTACAAGCCGCCTTCAGAAATGAGTGAACTTCTTGTTCATAGAATGAGGAAAATGTAGTTCAAGATAACATATCTTGAAGGTCTTAACCATATTGTACTATTCATTTGACAATATTTGTTTTTTTGTCATTTTACTATTTGAAGAAATTTTCTAAACTGATTTGAAACCCAAGATAAAAAGATCCATCTCATTCCTTATAGTCAACATTTCACCTATGTAGAAATGACATGGTCAACATCCTCATCTTTTAGGGACATCCAAATGGCATTTGAACACCTCTTATGACTCAAATAGAATATATTTGTACACAATTAATTCAATGGTTTGATAATTTGTTAGGATCACATAGAAGGAATGGAATGAGTCATCTTATTCTTGTTGAACCTCATGATACAACAAAACATATTTAGGTGTGTTTAACCATGTCTAGATAGAGATTCAGTATAACAAGCATGGATCAAGTGTTTGACCAACACTTTTTGAGGTATCTAATTGTTAATGGTGACTTCCATCTGTCATTATAAGGTGATACATTTATACCTGTCATTCCTTGATAAATGTCCCTTTCCCTCTTGGGTGCATTTAATTTATGAAGGAAACTCATTGATTTCCAGACCATTGTAATCAATATTCCCTAATCGATGTTCTAATCATCCTGAATTAGCCCCAAGTTGATTCTCATTTAATTGGTTTTATATTTCCTATTCCTCAACATAGATCATTCATACCTAATTTAATGGATTTCAAACTCCATGTGCTTTTATTTGTCACAATAATTTACCATCATCTAGCTCATTTTTCAAAGTTTTCCTCATGTAGAAATAATTCATGAATGCATCCCTTCTAGAATCCTCTAATCCCGCCTTTCATGACCTATTATTCAGACTCATGAGACATCTTCCCATGATCCAAATTTGATGATGGATGAAAATCAATGGTATAAGAAAAATCTGGGTTATCGTCACCTTAAATTGACCCTTACAATACTTCCTTTTAAGACTTACATTTTTACCAGGTCTTCCCAAGATTTTTTTTGATCTTCACTGTTGTCACTTTATGATGTTTTCTACCTGCAGTTGGGGGACAATCATCTTGAATTAACCCTCTTTTTAAAATCTTACCCTATCTTTAGAAATGATTTGAAGCCCCCTTTTAGTAATTGTTTTGTGATCCAGATTTTGTAAAATGCAAATCTTGATCAGAGTTTTGTTCCAAGTTCCACTGGCTAATCATTTTCATCTGATTGCCTTCATCCTGGATGAAGTATAAAAAAGGATTTTTTACATTTGTAGGTCATCATTTAATGTTGAGAATACCGGTAACGTTCTTATATCTGAAGATCAGGGAAGCCGTCATTGAATTTTCTGGTAGATCATTGACGAAACTAGATTTTTGGCTTTCACTCTAGGCAGTAATTCAGAGCCAAATAAGCTATCCACGAAAGTGAGAAGCTATTTCCAAGTCTAGAAGGAAAATTAGGAGCAAGAAACAAGATCTTTCTATCCTAAATATTCCATCTAAGATTTATTTTCTCAAAGTATGGTTGAATGAAACTAGATTTTTTGAGGATTGTTTGCTCCAATTTTCAAGTGATTTTCACCTGCTCGATCTTTATCACTTGAGATAGGATTTTCTTGTATCCTTTCAATCATATCCAAATGAAAACCTTTTCTGGAGTTTGGGGCTCAAATAAACTTTCAGAATCAAAATCCAAATTTAGATACCATCTACCATTGGATTTATAAGGCTATGTTTTATCTGAAATTTTATAAAATTACCCCAGTGCTCCATCTTTGGAACTCCAATCATGGCCTTACATTGAGTTTTGCTGGTTTGATTTCATTGTAGTGCAATTTTGAAACAAGTACAAATATCAGCATGGATTCAAAAGCCTGAGCATTTTTATGTCAGGATTCAATCGCAGTAGGAGGCATCAAGGGAGTCATGAGGATGAATCAGAAATTGGTTAGGACATTTTATCAATTAATCAGGCATAGAGCTATCCTCATGGTAGGTCGCCATGGTGTTCAACCCCTAGAGCATGCCAGAGTATTTCAGTCTCCATATTTGCACCTTTGGATGATCGGGGACAAGTGTCAAGCAAGTTCAAACACTGAAAGTGAAGCAATACATGTCATTTTAGCGATCAACAGTTAGAAAGCTGTTAGAGTAGGTATTTACCTTAGCTCATGTTCACCTAGGTACTTTATTTACCTTTATTTTATTTATCCTCACCCACTTATGTGTGTGGATATTTCTTTTTATCTTATTTAGATATTAGGAGATATTATCTAGTTGTTAGGTATAGTTCTTTCCTTGATCTATGGTATTGACTAGTTCTTTCCTTGATCTATGGTGTTGACTAGATCCTTGATGTCTAGTTCTCTCCTAAATCTATGGTCTTGACTAGTTCTTTGATGACTAGTTATTTCCTTGATTTATGGCTTGATCTACGACCTTGACTGGTTCTTAGATTGTTATTCCTTGCCTATATAAGCAAGGCCCATTCTCATTGTATTTCATTGAGTTCCATAATAATATATGATATTGCTGCTCATTTGTTTGCAAAGGTTTATGTAAAGTTATTATGGTGAATTACTTTCATCTTATTGATCATGGTGTTTGATTAGCATCTGTGTTCTTGGCTTGGTACGATCTGGTTATCGTTCCTTTTATTATTTTTCCTTTTTCTTGTTTAAACCAAGTATAAACACACCATAAATCACTGATCAAGAACTTTTAACCTATCATAATCTTCAACTCCATGTAACATCACATTCATATATGTCCTGTTTTTGGATAGTATTCTCGTATTATTCACTCAATACTTTTCATTTCTCCTGAACATATGTCTTCTCATACACCCATTTGTAGTTCATTTGATTGTTTTAATAAAAGGCATATCTCCATCCTTTCATCTCTTTAAACAATGTGATCATTATAATCTCTTGACCAACGAGTACCATGAATCTCATTCGATTCTTTTAGATATGCGTCCTTTCTTACTCTTAATGTAACTCACCTTTTATTTCTCAAGTCTAGTTGATGCAATTGTCATTATTACCAATTGGATCACTAAATTTGGGGAACATTAATGCATTTAATGGTTACAATCAAGATTAAGAAATATCCCTTTTCTTCTCAAGGAATCAACGAGTAGAAGAATGGCCTTCTATTCCTATATTGTTTCCATATTGAAATAAGGTCACAATATCAACACAATGAAATTGTGCTTATCTCAAATACCCAATTTTTTTAAACATTGAATAGTTATTTATAAGCACTTTAATAATCTTTCATACTAATGTGCTATATCATAGTAATTGAAAACCTTTTTTATGAAGTGAACTTGGTAGATTAACATTTCCCCTTCGAAAATGTTCATATAATCCCATAATACATTTGTTAACCCTTATTAAACAAACTGAACTATAGAGTTTTCATTGGCAATTTTCACTCCAAATCTGGATCCGTCTTTAGAAATTATAAAAGATACATTCAATTGGATAAGGCTTCCTTCTATAAATTCATTAACATAATTTTGGCATAGAAGCCATTTTTTGTTTCCATTAGCATATAAGACAAATAAAATCCCTTTGATGTTTTTGCATTAGAGGCAAAACCGTCGTTCATTGCTAGAGTTGATACTTCTACATTACATTTCAATAATATCTTTGTACGAGAATACACTATTTTTGTATTCATCTAGGGTTTCATTTTATCAGTCTTCAAATAAATTATGACTTTCTAGCATTGGCATCAAAGACTATCTTGCAGATGTTGAACTAAAGTTTCCAACTAGGGTATTGATTTCAGGACGAAAGTTTTTTTTAATGCCATAGATAATGTATTTTTATAACTGTCATGATTTATGGGCAACCATTTCCTCATCACTTTGACTCTCATTCGGTATTTTTGTCTTCAAAGTCAGATCATACTAAGCAATGCACAATTTCCTTAAATAATATTACAAGATTGCCATGATTCTATATAGAATATCTTCTATGTTTGGTTGGTTATAGACTCAAATTTGACAGTAATTATCATTGGTGTTAAATTTAGTAATCCCATTGGAAACATTGCACCTCTAATATCATAGCAATTTTCCTGACATCATGTAAGGGTAAATAGATGTATGAATGCACATAAGGAAAAGTATACCTCATTTTATCAACAGAACAATCAAACATAACTATAGAAAGTTGACCAAGTATCAGCATCATCAAAACATTGTTATGAGTTGAGCTGAAAAGAGCTGAACTAGCATGTTTTTCCACAAACTTTATTTTCCTTGCATACATAAAGAGAAACTTGTTCCCTTCAGGGAAATGATTTCTCTTTGCAACTCAATCATTACTGGCTATTATTATACTTGATATAATAATCATGCCTTACCAAGGGACAACTAAGAAATGGTCAAGGAAGCTACATGTGGTTCTACCTAGAGAGATTATCCATTAAGCCTCCCATTGTCAAATATTAATACCCAGTTGACACAAAGCAAAGAAACCTTATGTTGTTTCCAGAGATCCTCACAATTATGAATTTGAAGACAGCTTGGCTAGAATCTGTTGGTGTATATGAATTCATCACTCGTGTCTTGTCACTTAGTGTTAGTTCCTACCTCATGTGATTATCATCTCACTTAGTGAGATCATAGGTAATTAGGGTTAGTTAGGGTTTATGTGTCCACATGTTTCATGCACAATAGTTACATAACACTCCTATATGTACCTTTATTTTTTATCTATGAGATAATGCTAGACATATTTCTTTCATACTTGATTTTCCTTTTTGATTTGATCTCTTGTATGGTTGCTTGAAGCGTTCACATCACCATTGGAAGTGCAACCTCTTCGATGTGCATGAGGTTTCCGTATTGATCCTCACAAAACAATCTGATATGGTATCAAAGCTATTATTTGGTAAATGTGCACTCATTTGTTCTAATTGCTGATTACTTCTGTTTTTGGTTTTTGTGCTTCTCATGCAAGTTTTCATTCATTTTTGGAATCTTGTTAATAGGTTTAACAATCTCATTTTTTGGATTTTGTGTTGGTTTTCTGGTTGTGCATGTGCAGGTTTCAGGTGTTTTCCAACCAGATCTAGCTAGTTGCAGCTAAGTTTGGAGGAACATCTAAATCTAGAGGTAGGTTTTGCATTTCTGGTTTTATCAGTTTAATTTTTGAATTAAAAGTGCAATTTATTTTTAAATTTATATTTGGTGGACCTATTTTAGCCTCCTCTACTTCTGCTTGCATTTTTTTTTACCCCTGCTTCCCTTATGTATTTTTGAATTGCTTACAGCTCCTGGCTCAACTTGGTGAAGCTCTTGTCAGAGTTGGTCGGCTATCTGCTCGATCTCCTTTATAGAGTCCTAGCAGTTATTTGTTGTCTTTTCATCTTGTCCAAGAGTTGAGCTTGTCCTTTGAGTTTTCCTTTGTGGTGAGTTGAGTTTCCTTGTTTACCTTTTCTTTTTCATGACTTGATCTGTTAATTTTTTCTATTGCCTTGGTTGGTGAATTGTTGCTATTTTATTTGACTTGGTTGCACTGCATTTTGGATTTTTTCTTTGTACATCTTATTGAGTTGTTTACACTGTCTGTGAGTTACTGAGTATGTTTCAAGTTGCATGAAGTCATTGCTCTTGCATTGGTTTTTTGTGTTGAGTGTTTTTTTGTGTGATCAAGCTTTGTCGATGTCTACGTTGGTTTTTTAGCATTTAAACTCTACCTATGTTTGAACCTCCCAGTTTGGCCTTAGCTTCATCTTTGCATCACTTCTTAAAATCACCCTCCTTACTTTCCTTGGTGTTGGCCATTACATCATCTCTCATTCCCCTCTTATTGATTAGTTTGCCTTGTTGTGTTTGCACCATTGCTCCCCTGTTCCATTCTTGTGGTTCAATTCTCTCCCACTTGAACTCGCTCGATTACATCTGACTCCTGGATCAATCATCTCCTATCTCGGTCAATTCTGTCATTCCTTGGCTCACCCATGACCGAAGCTTTTCCATTTCACTCGCCTGGTCGAGTTTCATTCCCTTTTGCCTCACCTCCCTCCACATTTTGCTTCATCCGAGCCTAGATTCACTTGAGGGAAATCCTTTAAGCACTGAGCCTCCAACCATCTCGAATGGCACTTGAGCCTGTTTCAACATTGGGTTTTTAATCTTAACAACTCGAAGACCAATAAATGTTAAATTTTTGTTCCTCAATGTAAAGTATTTTTTTACATACCACTTCTTTTAAATTACTTTTACATTCGAATTTCGATAAAGGGGTATGGTTTTTTAAATTGGGATCAAGGTTTTTTAATTAAGGTATTAGTTTAAGGTGAATTAATTTAATATAGGTATTAGTGGAGGTTTTTTAATTATCTCATAATTAGGCCCTTAAATTAATCTTTATTTAAAAGTTTTAATTACTAATTAGGCCTCTAATTTTTTTTAAGGTGTTATAACCTTAGGGGTTTAAAAGTGAATTTTTTAAAGTTAGTAAGTTAAATATCATTTAATTAATGTTATTCTTAATTTTAATAATACATTTTTTTGCCTTTTAATTTGTGTTAATTTCATTTTAAATGTATGTTTTTATAAGTTATTAGACTAATTTTTTTTGTTGCTACTGATCTTTTGCTGGAGTATGTAGCACATTTACTAGCTTTTTTTCCCTTCGAGGAGCATTTTTCAGCATCCTAAGGTCCCCTAGGACTCATCTTGAACCATTTTTTGCATTGTAATTTCCCTTATTATTTATTACAAACTAGTGAGTGCATGTCCACCATAGTCTTACAAAAGGGGGTTTCTGTTGCAACGTGAGATGTTTTTCTCACAACAAGACTTTTTTTCACCCCTTCTCTTGTCTTGTAGCTCATTGTGCTTGTTTACGGTATCAAATTGTTGCAATCAATGAAACTTGATTGTGGTCTCCTCTCTTGCATGTTATTACATTGATTGTAAGGTGATTGACCGAATGTTTCACATTACACAATCACACATGATTGCATCTAACAGACTAAACTATACAGTGCCAAAATTAGGTGGTGATAATATTATATTGGGTGGTTCTGTTTATTTACCTTAGTTTTTTTCTCCTCTTCTCTTTTTTCATCCTTTACAGTGTGTTACAGGTTGTGTGTGTCAAATTTATTTCAAGAATCACATTGGGGTCTCCACTTGTGGTTGCGTGTGTCAAAACCATTGTGGTCTGCTACTTGCATTATTACACTAATTGCAAGGTGAATGAATAAACATTTCACACTGCATGAATGCACTTGATTGTAACCTATGCATATGTTTATAAAGTGTCATAAAATGGGGGGTTAAACTAGTGTTCCTTGGAGGTTTCTCTTGTCATGGAATTCAATTTCATCATTCTATGTGGTCCAACTAGATTCAAACAACTACCTGATAATGGAAGAACAGGATAATCGATCATTGCACTATGCATGAATTGTCACCCTATCTTATTGGGATTGCACATACACCCATTGACCGCATTCAAAATAATAATTGGGTGAATAAGAATGATATGTCATATGGACTTATTTTCTTACTATACTCGAGAACCTTCAACATGTCAAGTAGAGTTCACTGAGTCTGCACATAGAGCTTGGAATTTCATTACATGGATATTTTGACATATCCTTCATCCAGTTATTTTTTCGACCCTCTTTTGTTATGGATCTTTTGATGATCTTACATCCATGGAGGAATCAATGAGTTTACATATTTTTTCTTACGAGGGGCCACCCATACATATTTCTCTTGATGCTCCTTCAAAATTTAGTATTGCTCCCGTCAAAGTTCCCCAAAACTCTCCTCCACAAGACTCTTTGGTTGACATTTCACCCACCTCACATGTTACTTAAGATCTTCAATTTTATCCTTCACGAGCATCTGATAGATTCCTTTTCTAGCCTAGAGATCCTTCCATCACATGTTGCTTCTGCTTGATTTAAGTGTCACTTCTTCACAAGCTTCATACAATCCTTCGTGCAATAGGACATTTATTTATTTGACTCAGAATTGGATGATATGCTCAGGAAACATGACATCAACATGCATCATCTTCATCCTCCTCCACTTCTGTCTTGGTAGGGAGAATTATGCATTGTGGCATTCGAGCATGGAACATTTTCTCATTCAACAATATCTCTATCCATACTTGTATGGACAAGTACCTACCCCCAATGATTCATATCAGCTCAATGATTGGCTTAACACTTGTGACATGGTTCTTGGTCATTTGTTGATGCACATTTCCATGCCTCTTCACCATCATGTGGCACACACAGAGTGTCCTCACATAGTTTGGAACATTCTTCAGTCCTTATTTGAAGACTTTTCATATATTTTTGTTGTTTCTTCTTCTGATACATTTGTTTCCACACCTACTTCATGTGATGATAGTTCAGTTGACACATATTTTCTTGTTCATATTTTTGATGATGAGGTTTGTTCTTCTAGTTCTGATGATGAGAGTATTGATGAGGATACATCCCCTCCTTCTCTCAGTCACCCTTCAGAGAATTTTGAACCCCCTCTTTATCCATCAGACACTAGGAAGTCATGTTCCCAGCCTCATACTTTCATTACACCCTTTACTCCTCCTACTTCTTGTGTTGATGATTCATACATGTCAAACATTGCTCTTTTATTTTGCAAGCAACCTTTTTGGGACAAGTATCTACTAGACCTTATATGTCTCTTTGTAGAGCCTACTTGTGTTACAGTACAGGGAGTTGCTTTTAGCAAGCCTTCACACATTTACACTTCAGAGGAGTCCTTCATCTCCTTTGTTGGGAGTGCCCCTTCTGGGATATCAATCACTTCTACTATTTCAGAGATCATCATTGATCCACCTCTTCTTGTGGATCCTCATTTTACCATTGTTGTGGGGGTTGTTATGCCTTCACTTCATATGGACATTTTTTCAGAAAATGACCCATTTCCATACTCTTTCATTTCTACTTTAGTGACACTACCTTCGGTTTCTTTGCACTCATTTACTAGACCTATTCTTTCATTCTTGATTTTCCTTTGTGATTATATTTCTTGATAATTACTTGGAACATTCACATCACCATTGGAAGCCCAACCTCTTTGGTGTGCATGAGGTTCTGTATTGATCCTTGATGTTGTTTTCCTAGAGATAAACTAGTGACATATATGTTGTTTCCTTTATGGGATATAAAACAAGATTTGGAATGAATGATTAAGTAATAAAGACATTGACTGCATAATGGATAATATATAGTGAACATAGATGTATATTGATGACATTATGCATTGATAAAAACCTAACACTAAATCAAAGTACGTGCATTTGAATTTTTTCAAAAAATCCAATCTCTCTATTAACTTTAGGGTATTAATGACATCTACAGTATAACAACCTCTAATGGGGTTGCTGCAGATATTATCACAAATATATAAATAATTATAATGGTGGTGTGTGCTCGGAGGAATACTTGCATGCTTACTTTACCCTTATGGATTTAGCACTTCTATCCTTATTCTTCCTCTATTTGTTTCCTTAAAAGTCCCCAAAATGAGACGTTAGTTCTACCTTTACACTTGCTTAATCCCAATCTTCTCTCATTCACCAAATATTTATGTGCTATTGTACACACCTCACTGCGTAATCCCCTTTCATACTGTGCAATCATCTATGCACTATGAACTAGATAAATATTTCATAAAGTATTACATGCCTGTGTATAATCACCAATTTTTTGCATCATGCACCCTTTTCCTCATCTTCCTTATTTCAAACCTTGTATGCACCACAACTTGACCAAAAGTACAAAAATATATGTAATGTTCCTGATATGCCCATAATTATCCCTTCATCTTATATGGACATGATACCATTGAAATAAAATCATGAATTTCAACAAAATAAATCAATAAAATTAGTATGAGGGATACAATAAATGATAGTGTACCAAAAATTCTCATCATCAATTTCATGTAGATGAAAATCCAAGTCTTACTGGAAGTTTCCCTTCTATAGGTTATGAAACAGGATTAAGCTATTAATGGGAGCATAGGACATTGGACCTATGATTATGAAAATTTGAAGAAAATTGTGGAGTTTAGATTCACCAATCAATAAAAAGTGGGTACATCAATAACTAGAATTACAATCCAGGAAAAGAAGTCACAACACTTATAGAAAAGAAGAAGGGTAGAAGTTGAACATATGATAGAAATGTAATGAATACATAAACAATGTCTTGAAGAAATTTGGATAATCTATAATAATGAAGATAAAATAATGAGTCTAAAATAAAGGCAAAGAGGAGTTCTATGTGATCACAGAATGAATTGGAACACTGATTGCACACTCTATTGTACAATGATTGTAGAACTATGGTATTGTAATTTTTACAATTTAGGGATATCTTAGGGGTCAGTTGGCCATATTTTCACTATTGATTAAACCAATATCCTAATTAGTTCATTCAAGGATGAATTTTGGGCCAATTTGATCTACATTAACCTTATTATAATAATATGTTGTTATTTGGGGTTTAATTTTCTCGAATTTCATCATTAATTGAATCAATTATTGGGTTTCCTTCATCAAAGATGTAATTTGGGTCAATTTTAACCTAATTAACCTAATTGTGACTATTTACTATGAGATTTAGGGCTTAATTGTCCCTAATTACACAACTAAGTCAAACAAATAATCAATTAGTTCAAAGAGAGAGCTAATTTTGACCAATTTGAGCCCTAAAAACTTATTTTTATGACTAAACAATTTTTTTGTCCTTAATTAACCCCAATTACATCACACATTTTAGATTTAGTTTATTGGTTCAACCAGAGAGGTGTCTTGGTTAATTTAAGTTCCATGAACTTAGTTATGATGATGCAATGTGATTTAGGGATCAAATGGCCTTAATAACATCATGAACATTAAACCAATTGTTATGTTTTTAGAGCCTGTTTTCATGTTAGAATGTTGTACACCTTATATGTGTTACACTTGAGTATTTTTACGGTGGTCCCACTCGCCGGTGAGTGGGTTAAGGGGGTTTGGGGGCGAAGCCCCCGAAGTAAATTTTCATGGGTGGTTTATTAACCCATGGGTAATGGGTAACCGTTATGGGTTGTTTTTGGGCCCATGGTTTTTCGGTACCCATTGTTTTGTAAAACCGCCTCTTCGGCTACCCATAGGTTTATGGGACAGTTTTGTTTTTTTCCCATTGTTTGAATACCCATGGTTTTGTATCAAACTGCTTAAGCAATTGTCTATTTATATAGTCTTATGCATATGATAGATAGACAAGCAAATGTATTATAGATGTGCTTTGAATTCGGGTGTGAATTCTGTAGATTTTGTTGAGCATAGCTCCAAACGGATCTGGGTATTGTATTGAGAGAGAGGAGGCTTGTAATAAAATCATGAGCAAGTGATTCTTGGTGGACGTAGCCCAAATTAGGTGAACCACATTAAATCTTGTCTCTTTGTGTTGTGTTATTTTATTATGTACACTTTTATTTGAGATCTATAATATTTTCTACATATTAGTTTCTACTGTTGTAATTCTGTGTAAGGGATTATTCCGCATATTTTATCTCTTATTTCCTAACAATTGGTATCAGAGCCTGGTTTGGTTTGCTGAAGTGTTGAATCACAGGGAAAGTTTTTAGCTTGAGTGGGAGCTATGGCAGATGATGGAAGATCTAGGGTTGATAAATTCAACGGGCAGAATTTCAGTCTTTGGAAGATGCAGATGGAAGATTACCTTTATCAGAAGGATCTTTATACTCCGTTGTTTGAGAAGGTGAACAAACCCTCGAGTATGACAGATGTGGAATGGGATTTGTTGGATCGGAAGGCACTTGGAACGATCTGGTTGTGTCTTGCATCTTCGGTATTATTTAATGTTTCAAAGGAAAAGACTACAAAAGATTTAATGGATGCATTAGGGAAGTTGTATGAAAAACCCTCTGCCTCTAA
This sequence comes from Taxus chinensis, assembly GCA_019776745.2. NCBI lineage: Eukaryota > Viridiplantae > Streptophyta > Pinopsida > Cupressales > Taxaceae > Taxus > Taxus chinensis. The sequence goes on along the minus strand of JAHRHJ020003194.1, from coordinate 72,729 downwards.
CAAGATATTTTTAATGAAAAAGTTGTTTAATATGAAGATGTCTGAGAATAGTTCAGTAGCAGATCATTTAAATGATTTCAATATGGTTGTGAATATGCTAGCTTCGGTTACAATAGAATTTGATGAAGAAGTTAGGGCTTTATTAATTTTGTGCTCTTTACCTGAAAGTTGGAATAGCCTGGTAATGGCGGTAAGCAACTCGGTTCCAGCTAACTCGAAGTTGAAGTTTGAGGATGTTGTAGGGGTGATTCTAAGCGAGGAAATGTGGAAGAAAAAAATCTGGTGAATCTTCTACTTTAGGGAATGCTTTGACAGTGGAAACTAGAGGGAGACAGAAGAATAGAGGAAACCATGGAAAATCGAAAGATCGGGCAAGGTCAAAATCCAAGAGCAAGATTGTATGTTGGAACTGTGGAAAGTCTGGGCATGCAAAGAAGGATTGTTGGGAGCTTCAGGACAAGAAGAAACAACAAGAAGAAAACAAGGAGGAAAATGTGGCATCGGGTAATGTATGTTAGGATGCTTTGATTCTTTCTTTGCATAATATTACTGAATCTTGGGTTTTAGATTCAGGGGCTTCTTTTCATGCTACTCCACATAGGCATTATTTTGTTGATTATGTTCAAGGGGATTTTGGGCATGTTTTTCTTGGTGATGATGAGCCTTGTAGTATAGTTGGAAAAGGTTTTGTTCAGGTTAAGATGTAGAATGGGAATACATGGCTATTGAAGGATGTCAGACATGTGCCTACATTAAGGAGAAATTTGATATCGGCAGGGCAATTGGGAAGTGATGGTTGTACTGTGATATTTACAGCTGAACTCTTGGAAGGTTACCAAGGGTGCTCTTGTGGTGGCAAGAGGTAAGAAGGTTGGAACCTTGTATTTAACCACTGATAGTACTAATGATTGTAATCTTGTGGCTTCAAATGCAGATACAACATTATGGCACTATAGGCTCGGTCATATGAGCCATAAGGGCATGAACATCATAAAGAAGAATTTTCCTGGATATACAGAAATAGGTTTGGATTTATGTGAGAACTGCATATATGGGAAACAGAAAGTGAGTAAGGTTTCTCAAGGTTGGACCTACGAAGAAAGAGAGTAAGTTAGAGCTGGTACATTCTGATGTGTGGGGGCCAGCTCAGGTATCATCTCTTGGGGGTTCAAGTTATTATGTTACTTTTATTGATGATGCAACAAGGAAAGTTTGGGTTTATTTTATTAGAAACAAATCTGATGTATTTGATACTTTTGTTAAATGGAAAGCCTTGGTAGAGAATGAAACAGGTCTTAAGTTAAAATGTCTCAGGTCAGATAATGGAGGGGAGTATTGCAGCAATGAATTTGATGATTATTGTTCTAAGAATGGAATCCACAGGTAAAAGATGGTTCCAGGAACTCCGCAGCAGAATGGGGTATCAGAAAGGATGAACAGAACAATAATGGAACATGTTAGGAGCATGAGGATACATGCAGGACTGCCTCTTTCTTTTTGGGCAGAAGCGGTGAGCATAGCTATGTACTTGATAAACAGAGGACCCTCAAGTGCCTTGGATGGAGGCATACCTGAGGAGGCTTGGTATGGTAAGAAAGTTGATTATTCATTTCTTAGAGTCTTTGGATGTGAGGTGTTTGTTCATATAGACAAGGATGATAGGACCAAGCTAGAGGCTAAATCAGAAAAATGTACTTTCATTGGTTATGGTGGTGATGACTTTGGATTTAAATGTTGGAGTATTAAGGACAAGAAAATCATTCGGTCTAGGGATGTGGTCTTTAATGAGAAAGTCATGTATAAGCAACAGTTGCAGGAAAACAGGGAAGAATCCAAGAAATAATATGCAGTGGTAGAGGATCTTCTGGATGGGAAAGTGACCCATGAATCAGTTCAGGAACCTACTCAACAGGAACCCCAAACTCCTACAGTGAGGAGGTCTTCTAGGGTAAGAAAAGAACCTGAACGTTTTTCTCCTTCTCTTTATTATTTATTACTCACTGATAGTGGAGAGCCAGAGAGATTTGATGAAGCAATGTAGGTAGATGCTAGTAAGAAGTGGGAGCAAGCCATGGATGAGGAGCATAAGTCTCTCATGGAGAACCAGACTTGGGATTTGGTGAAGCTACCAGAAGGCAAAAGAGCATTGCAGAACAAGTGGGTGTACAGAGTTAAAGATGAAGAAGGAGGAAAGAAAAGATATAAGGCCCGGTTAGTGGTCAAGGGGTTTGCACAGAAACAAGGTATAGATTTTGATGAGATTTTTTCTCCTGTAGTAAAAATGACTTCTATTAGAACTGTTCTTGGAATAGTGGCAGTAAAAGACTTGCACTTAGAACAGTTAGATGTAAAGACTGCATTTCTCCATGGTGATTTGGAGGAGGAGCTATATATGCAACAACCAGAAGGATATGAAGTCAAAGGTAAAGAGGAGATGGTGTGCAAACTAAAGAAGAGCTTGTATGGCCTGAAACAAGCTCCACATCAATGGTATAAGAAGTTTGATAGCTTCATGATGGAGCAAGGTTATATTAGATGTCATTCTGACCATTGTGTGTATACAAAGAAATTTGAGGATGGAAGTTATATTATCCTATGTTTGTATGTTGATGACATGTTGGTTGCAGGTAAAAACATGCAGGAAATAAAAGTACTCAAGAAACAGCTAAGTGAATCCTTTGATATGAAGGATTTGGGGGTAGCCAGACAAATCCTTGGTATGAGGATAACTCGGGATAGGAAGGAACAAAAGCTGACTTTATCTCAGGAAGAGTACATTAAGAAGGTATTGGATAGGTTTAACATGCAGGATGCTAAACTGGTTAGGACTCCTTTGGCAGGCCATTTTAAGTTATCAAAGGAGCAGTGTCCCAAGATAGAGTAGGAAAGAAACCAGATGTCCAAGGTACCTTACTCATCAGTGGTTGGTAGTTTGATGTATGCTATGGTGTGCACTAGGCCTGATATTGCCCATGCAGTGGGAGTTGTGAGTAGATTTATGAGTGATCCAGGTAAAGAGCATTGACAAGCAGTAAAGTGGATCCTTCGGTATTTGAGAGGGACCATGGGGACAATTTTGTGCTACAGTGGATCAGACACCACTTTACGTGGTTATGTAGATTCAGACATGGCTGGAGATGTAGACAACAGGAGGAGCATGACAGGTTATATTTACACTGTAGGTGGGACAACAGTAAGCTGGATTTCATGACTATAGAAGCTGGTGGCTTTGTCAACCACAGAGGCTGAGTATGTTGCTGCCACAGAGGCAAGCAAAGAGATGATTTGGTTACAAGAATTGCTTGAGGAGTTGGGGCATAAGCAGGAGGAATGTAAGCTGCATAGTGATAGTCAGAGTGCTATACACCTAGCTAAGAACTCTGCTTTCCACTCCAGGACGAAGCATATACAGTTGAGATATCACTTCATCAGGACAGCTTTGGAGGAAGATAAGTTGAAGTTGGAGAAGATTCATACCAGTCAGAATCCTGCAGACATGATGACCAAGGTGGTCACAAGGGATAAACTAAAGCTATGTTCAGCTTTGGTTGGCCTTCGCGGATGACAGTGAAGGGTTGAGAAGCTTGCTCAGTGAAAATTAGTCTCCAAGTGGGAGATTGTTATGTTTGTGGAGCCTATTTTCATGTTAGAGTGTGGTACACCTTCTATGTGTTACACTCGGGTATTTTTACGGTGGTCCCGCTCACCGGTGAGTGGGTCAGGGGGGTTCGGGGGCGAAGCCCCCAAAGCAAATTTTCATGGGTGGTTTATTAACCCATGGGTAATGGGTAACCGTTATGGGCTGTTTTTGGGCCCATGGTTTTTTCGGTACCCATTGTTTTGATACCCACAGTTTTTTTTTTTTTGCCCATGGTTTTGATACCCACGGTTTTGTATCAAACTACTTAAGCAATTGTCTATTTATATGGTCTTATGCATATGATAGATAGACAAGCAAATGTATTGCAGATGTGCTTTGAATTCGGGTGTGAATTTTGTAGAGTTTGTTGAGCATAGCTCCAAATGGATCTGGGTATTGTATTGAGAGAGTGGAGGCTTGTAATAAAATCTGAGCAAGTGATTCTTGGTGGACGTAGCCCATATTGGGTGAACCACGTTAAATATTGTCTCTCTGTGTTGTGTTATTTATTCTGCACTTTTATTTGAGATCTGTAATATTTTCTGCATATTAGTTTCTACTGTTGCGATTTTGTAAGGGATTATTCCGCATATTTTATCTCTTATTTCCTAACAAGTGTTAGCATACATTTCCTTTAATACTTGGTGTTTGATGAAATATTCAATGTCATATTATACTTAGTGAAAATGATCTGATTGGTCATGATTCCTGTATTTATTGGATTTAGATACTTAAGGTATTGACTAGTGGGTCAATTTGGATATAAGCTTGGTGCTTATTATTCAACATGTAACGATGAATATTTTGGAAAGAAAATACAACCACTAAACATGTCTTTTCAATCTAGGAAAATCACACCTAATTTAGGTTCATTTTAAATACTGTCATATGTGTGGCTATGATAATATATGAATTTTTCTCTTTATGGTGTTCATCATGAATGCTAAGTAGTTGCATTTGTTGCAAGAATAAGGAACTAGGTAGCTAAAATGTATAACTTGTTAGAAATGGTTCATGCTAATTTCTAGGTAGATGAATTAAAGTTAGATTTGTACTTGACTATTGAAAGGCTAAGTTGGTATTCTTTGATAAACAAGTGTAAAGAAAGATCTATAAGTTAGGTAATTGATGTGTGTGCATAATTCAAATTTTACAGGACATGTTCGTCTATAATTATGAAGACTTGTTTCTCAAGGGCCGATTATGAAGGAGGATATTTTGGATGATAGCTTTCTTCTACATCCACTAGTAATTTGTACTAAAGACCATATATAATTTAATAAATTAACGTAGTGATAACACCACATATTATAATGTATTTTTTCAAGGGATCACTCAACATGTGTTAGGGACCATATGTAAACCTTAGGTTTTTTCTTATAAACCCATAAAAGCTTGGAAATATGAACCTAAGATCATTTTTTGTGTCATACATTCAAATGGTATGCTTTTCTTAATATTGGAATTAAAGCATCTTACACTTTTCTAGGAATTTATGAAATTGTTCTAGATTCAAGATGCATATATAAGCACTTGTTCATCTCTAAGCGAGGAGAATTCTATATAGGCATAGAAAAATTTTTGTTTGGAAATAATACAGTGTGTGAAAAGGAAAATTTAGGATAAATAATTTGGATGTGTTATCATGCATTGATGCTTACAATCATAATTTAAAATCAATTTGACAACTAATACCAAATTTGAGGAAAAATTCTTTTGGAAATTGAGGAAAAGTTTCTACTGCAAGGCGGGTTTCTCTAAATAATGAGTATTTAATCTACAAAAAGTTCAAGCTCCTGTAGTAATATTATGAACTAATTCAGGAGCTCCATGTGTTTGAAATGTTATAGGAATCAATTCAATTTGGAATGTGCATAATTGAAATTTTGAAGACTAGTTCTCTGGTAGGCCTATAAAGGCCAATTTTGGCCATTTCAAGGCAAGTGTGCATCTTCTTGGAAGGTTCCAAAAGATCATAATCATCCTTAGGTGGTATTGGATATCCAAGAAGGTGTTGGAAGTTTTTTAGGAAGATTTATGGAAGCTTTGGTGGTTTAGGGACAGTCTATGTAAAAGCTGGTTTTTCAGGTGTAAGGAATGAATGGTCAAATTATGAACCTAAACTTCTACTGGATGATTCCAAGAGAGCTCTGTAAGGAGTTTGAAGGAAAAAATAGGAATTGGAAATATGAAATAATTATCTACATGGTGGAAGAATCAATTTTTTTCCAAGACCTAAGCACTTCTTGAGGAAGCTCAATTTTACAGGCACACCTCCTGTTGTCCTGAAAGAAAAAGGGCCATATTTTGGAGATTTTGGAAAATTAGGTTATTAAACCTATTCCATTGATTTATAAGGTCTATTGGAGTCATAATCATATAAAATTTCATCTCAAAAGACCTCTCTAAGCTCTAGGAATCATGTTTCAAGTCCTCACTGGTGCAAAGTGTGTTGATCCCATACTTAACCAAATTTTCAACTGCCACATGTCAATTTCTTGCTTAATGGCACATTTTGTGTCCCCCTTGTATCCCTTTCCCAAGGGGAAAAAGGGGAAAAAAAAATTTCCCCAAGATAAATCCCCTCTTCCTAGGTCCCTCATGTGACCCTCCTCAGTTCCAATGCTAAAGTGCTTAACTCTAAGCTCATTTCCCCAAGATTGCACCAGATCTTGCCAAGTGTCAGGATCTTGACTCATTGGGGACATAAGGGAGAAAATGAGGTTCTTCATGTGATTTTTTCAGCCCCCGTGCCAAACAACTTTTCAATCTTCCTCATATCACCTTTTTACAAGGGGATAATGGGAAAAAAATTTTTTCACCTCTTGTCCCCCATGGGATAGTAAAGGGGAAAAAATGGGTCCATTAAAATCCCATAAAACCCTAGTTTTAACCACACTCAACTTTCATTCACCCATGGTCAAAACTGTTAGTTAGGGAAGACATGAAAACAAAGTAAACTAAACTTTTAACTTAATTCATTTTGCATTTCACCCATCCTCTATTTTGAACTGAAAAACCTTAAAAAAAATCTAAAAATATGAAATATGAAACCCAACACGTTCCATACCAGCCATGGCTTCCTAAAAATGATTTTCTCATAACTCTTCAACTAGAAATCTGATTGCACTAAGATTTTCACATATTTCTCTCCTTCAGGTGCCTTTGTGATCACTTGAAGATTCATACCAGATGATGCCCTAGTTTTAATAACAAAAAAAAAACCCATCCATCCAAAAAGTTTCTTTTTTGATTTGTCAAGAGTTCCTAGTGGAAGAAACACAACAAAATTGGAGCACAAGATCCCAGTGCAGAGCCGAATCCAACAATGGTGTTTTCATTGCAAACCAACACTAGTATGACCAATTTATAAAAAATATAATATTATCTGTATAGTGACCTACTAAAAATAGTAATTCTTTCAAAACATCAAACTCAAATCAATCAAAACATTTAGAAACAGTGTAAAACAACAAGCAAGGCAAAATAGACAATTTTCCCAAAATAGCAGTTTTCAAAAAGTAACTACTAAAAATAGAAACTTCCTAAAAATGGTAAAGCATCATCAATGGAGGTTGAATTATGAGTGTTCTAGGAGATATTTAGAAGACAAATTTGAGCAAAAAATAGGTAAAAATTCCCAAAATAGCAGCTCCTGGTTCCCACCTGCCAAAAATAGAAAGTTTTCGTTTATAGTGCAGAAATTTGTTGTTGGCTCCATTTTCACTCATCTTGTATATTTTTTCCATACTCACATGGTTGTAAATTTTTCTCGCAAATAAAACAAGAAAATACACCCTCCACAAGGATCCTAAAGCATCATCCTAATCACAATTGTGTCAAGGAGTGAGACAAAGCATATCGAGGAGCAACAAGGTGAAAGTCAGGGACATTGTGTGGTCAGAGAATTTTCAAAAGAGTTCAAGAACCCCATTGAATTTTAAAATATTCATCAAAGGATTTCATCATGATTATAGGTGAAATGAGAAACTCATTCAAGTGCAATCGTTGTGAAACATTGTGCCCTTGAAGTCATCATCATTTCTTCAAGGTGAGAAATCAAAGTGAGCTGGTCATTAAATAATTGTCAAGAAAAGGATCCATGAGTAGCCTCCTTCTCTTCGAGATCATCCAAGTATGTCTTTCTTAGTGGCGGAGCTTTCCCACAATGAACAAGATGTGATCCTACATCAAACTCCTAAAAGTGCTCCCGTAACCAACATCATGTCAACTCTTGAAGAGCCATTCCCGTGGATTCAAGAATTTGCTCAAAAGTGAACCAAGAATAACACAACAAGCTTGTAATGTCTCAACCTTGGAGCTATCAAAAAATCTTGAAATCCAAGTGGAGGAAGAAAGCCGAGATAACTTCATGCTTCTTTAGTGGTGCCTCAAGAAACAAATATGTAGAATTTTCTAGGCCTAAAGAATGTAAAGCCTTGTTTGAAGGAGATGAATCCATCAGATTATGAGTTGACCCATCTCATTGGGTCAAGCTTCACATGAGGGTGACTCTCATTTATTCAAGGAATCCTCTTCCTGCACCTTCTTTCTCAAATGAAGAATACAAATAAAACAATTGAGAATTGAGGAACATGTAAAAACTCTCAGTGCTTACATTCAACCTTTCTTGGAGCCCAATTCAACAAATCCTCTTCCATATGGAAGACATTCCTCCAATCAATATCTTTGACCTGAGGTGATCAAGAAAGCAAAATTTATATGATGCAAGGGAAGGATAACGAGAGATGGATTGAGAAGATCATTGAGAAAGGAAAGACATTGTTCCCAGAGGTTCTCTCTCTGCTCAAGTATATTCTCACAAGTTTTTCAGAAGTGAAGAAAGCAAGGGAGGAGATTTGAAAAAGAAAAGATTCAACTTGGATGAGGTGCTCCCATTTGTGTTCAAGATGAGCTCCCTTGACTCTCACACCCTCATGAGCAAAATTGTGTTCACATCATCTGCTGACAATTTGTCTCCAGTTTGGGTCCACATCATGGATGTAAGATATGGTATGAGTGAAGATGCCATCTTTGAACTTGAATCTAGTGGACAAGATGTTTTTGAGATTTTGAATGAGGTTACAACTTGTTTAGAGACTTGAGTTCCCTCCCTCACTAAGAATCCATCATCAAATGAATTCATTGATTCCATCCAGGATTTGGTCAAGAAAGAGGTAGGTGATCCTCTTTCCTTCAATGAAGATACCTTAGAGTCCCTTGCCAACATTAGAGGATCCATTTATAACATTGAAAGAGATCACAAAGAATGGTCTAATCAATGCAAGGATATCAATGATGATTCTTCCAAGGCATGGATCAAAGTGTTGAGCTGCATTTGCATTCCAGAAGAAGATAAGGTAGCACCTATTGTAATAGCTCAATTCAGTAAATAATTCAAAGGACATGAGCTCATTCTAAAAATCTCCCTCAGGGATCATGAATCAAAAAATTCTTCATCAACAAAGCTTCTCTTCATCAGATCAGTCAACCCTTCTCTCTCTCTTCCTTCTCTCTCCATGTTCTAATTTCTCATTAAGAATGTACTTTTTGTTATTTCATCCTATTCACTTAAGTGACCCTTAGCTAAACATTGTAAGAGTCCTTTTTCCAATAATAAGGAAAAAGACTCACTTCCTAGGAATATGAAAGGTCACAAGTGATGAGGATAGGTGAAGAGTCATGTGGGGGGTAGATGAGAGGAAAATTTGTAATGCTATAAATTGGAATGGATTCTCCATTCCAAGGGGTTGATAATTTTTGATTGAATGTATGTTGTTGAGATTACCACTTCTACATCAAGCAATAAAATTGCAATTCTTCTATTTCTTGTCTTATGTTCCTCTACTCTCTCTTTCCAACTTTGCATATATGATAATCTTGTAAAACCAAGAAAGGTGTCTGTGCCTTTGATAAATGAATCAATGGAATTTTGTGTCTATGATTTGTTATGTCTTATCATGGTTTGCATTGTTGTGTTATTCTAATTGAATGTGGACTTAATCTGGTTATTGTATGTGAACTCTATAGTGCCTACTCACAACAATAACCCTCTCTCTCCTTATTTTCCCCAACTCCCCTTTACCTCTCCTTTATGCAAATTCCTCCATTGTACCTTGTACAAGAAATTTTCCACAGGTTTAGTGGAGTGTTCCTATGTGATCCCTGACCTATTGGCCACCCCACAACATTTAGGTAGTTTACATTCAATAATGGGAGCCTCCCCATACACAAGAAGGAGGGGCTTAGCCCCACACTATTGGTGAAAACTCAATAATTTGCAACACGAAAAATTATTTCACCAACAATTTTTGGTGACTCCACTGGGGAGAGATCTGCCCTCGTGCACCCATAAAGATCTCTAGAAAATACAAAAATATATATTCCAAAAAAAAAAAATCAGGTTTCAAAGAAAAATCAGATTTTGAAGGTGACTCTATCAAGGAATGAATCCATGTCACATTCATTTCCCACATCACAATGATGAAGTTTCAAGATTGGTGTTCAACACCAATGAGTGACAAAAACCATGAAGAAGAAGATGACCACCAAGATCTGCAAATTTTTGATCAACCATCATTCTAGACCATCTCTTGCAAAAGTAAAGATTCTAGCATGACAAAGAGGTCTCTTGCTTCAAACAAAAATCTGTAATCAAGACAAGGGAAAGAAGGTCAGTACATTTCTGCAAAAGTCATGAAAAGAATGTCTAGAATGGATAAAATTGTTGTTTGTGAAGATCCTATCATCAAATCCTTGGTGGCTTCAATTCAAGAGGACTATTGCTAGAGGAAAGAAAATGGGACTTACACCTATTAATGATCAAGAATCCAAGAACTTGATGAGGAAGATGAAAAAGAGATATGAAATGTTGTATGAAGGGCATGATGGTGAAGAATCTACTGAAGGTAATATTTTCAACTTCACACAGCTGAACGAGAAACTCAAATCCCTGTCTTTTGTCTCTCTTCCTTTGGATGATTTTATTGCATATGGAGATGAAGAAATGGAACCTTGAAAGATAAGTTTGTGCAAAGGATTTTGAGTGTTGAAGAAGGAAATTATGATCCCAAAACCAACCATTGAAATTTGAATTATGCCTTGGCTATGCAAAGAAGGTATGAGCATCTTGAAACACTCTCATAATGATGAGGAAGAAGAGATTCATCCTTTGGAAAAAAATTCTGATGATTTCTCATATTATGAGGTGTTTGTTCCTGAAAGGCTCTTGTGCACTTCTCATGAATTCTCTATCCTTGAACCTTCCAATGAAATTCAAATCAACACCTTGGAGGATGATGAAGAAAACATGAAAGTTGAACCTCCATTCATAAATTCATTTTGGCTTGAGGCACAACCCTTTGGAGAAATAATGGATACAAGAGATGAAGATTCTTGTTCTATGATGGATGATCAAGTGTAATTTGCTAGGATTCCACCAACCATGAAGATATGTTAAAGGGAAATCAATCCTCCATCTCATACTCAAGTTCTTCAAGAGGATGAATTTGAGGTAATCATTGATGGTTTTCTTTCTCATTTGTGTTTTTCATTTAATGCAAAAATTCCCAATGATGGAATGAAGAAAATCAAAGAATCCAACTTCCTTCTTGATATAATCATGGATGAACAAATGGAAATGGATAATTAAAGAATCAAATTTCCTTCTTGAAACCAAACATGGATGAGAAAATTGAACATGATCTCTCCGAGGAGCTGATTTCAATACCATCACCAAAGGAGTATAATATTGATCACCATAACAAGTATGGAGTTTTCCCGCTTCTTTGCAAAGAAGAAGACTTTATATAGGAGATGTTCAAAGTGGAGAAGAATATTTTCCTCATGTTGCAGAACCAACATGTTGTTCTTCCTCATGTCATGAGGATGATTTATTGAATCTCTAATTGAAAGGTGTGCCCTTCCCACAAGTATGGATCTCTTCTCTCTATTTGAAAATGATGAAAACCAGGATGCCTGATCTTGCAAGAAGGTAACCCAAGATGACAAGATAATGTATATGGATCATGAGAACGAGGATTTTTCAAATGATTTTTGGCCATGTGTAGATCATATTTCCAAATCATCTCCTTGAGGCCCAATGCAAAGATTTTTCAAATGAAGAAATTGAGTATGTGGTAAGCTTTGAAGGAGGAATTTGTGAAAGACATTTTGAGGATTGTGGAAGAAATTGAAGACCCTCAACTTAGTCTTGACATCCTGAACATGCCATGGATTTGCAAGATAAGTATGACTTCAATCATGATCCTTCTTTTGATGCACAAATGCTCAAAAATGAGATATAACAATCTGGTAAACTCAATGTTGTCTTTGAAGCCTTGGTAGATGAGAATGAATGTGAAGGTAAGAGTCTTCATCTTCCCATTTTGTGAAGAAGGTTATATCCATGATGAATGGAAAGGAATGGAATTTTGAATCTTCCTATGGATGTTTTCAATCATGAAGATAATACCTCCATCCATTGAAAATGATATCAAGGCTCAATGTTGAGTTGGTTTGTATAGAAATAATTGTTCAGGAAAAAAAGTGAGAATGTGCAAGAGTCTTGTGAATGGAGTCAGGGTCAACTTGTTTCACCACTTCTAAATTCCCTGCTGATTTTGAACAATGATTTCATGTTATAACCTTCACCTATTGATGGTGAATGACCTTCAAGACAAAAATCAGATATTCTATTTTTAGAACATGGAGGAATGGCTTCTCATAGTCACAAAGCATCAAGTGGAGGCTACAAAAGGAAAGACTTTCCAACATGTTACAAAGTGGACATTGAATGCAAAAAGTTTTTCTATATAATATCAGTATGAAGATGGAAATATTGGTTCTCTTTCCTTCTTCTCAAACCATGCAAAGCCATCACAAGAGCATGACATGATCATAGATAATGATCTTCGAGCTTCAATAGGTTTGAATTTAGCCCATTGTTCCATGATGGTACATAATTCTCTCAACCCATTTTCCAGGTGTGTGTATATTATTCTCCCCGCCTCAATGAATTTCCTCCCCTGTAACATATTTTCCCTTTATTTTGTGTTTTTTATTCCTTTTGGTGTGTTTCCCTTCTATTTGGTGTGTTTTTTGGTTTTTATCTCTGTGTGTGCTCATTGCTTGTGTTAGTGGTGAAGAATTGACTCTATTTCCCAATTTGAAAAAGGAAATGGTATGCTCACCTTAGAGTGATTTATAAATTATCTATTTCCCTTTACAGTCCAATGTCTCCTGAGTTAGAGCCAACTGTTTTCATGCATTTTGCAAGCCCAAAAATTCAAAACTTTTAGGCATGACAACTAAGCCAAATGTGAAAAATTTTGCTTAAATCCTCACTGAAACCCCTCTCTTGGTCAATTTTTATTTTATGTCTTGATCATGATCATAAACTTACCAGGTACTGCTAATATTTTGAAAAATGCATGTGCAAATATTTCAAATGATTTTCAAGATCAAATCTTTCATGTGTAGTTGTACTGAAGACTAGTTCTCCGACAGGAGGCCTAGAAAGGCCAATTTTTGGCCATTTCAAGGCATGTGTGCATCCTTCGGGAAGGTTAAAAATTTCATAAGCATATGAAGGTTATTTTTGGAGAGTTAAAAATGTGTTTGAAGTGATTTAGGAAGATTTAGGGAATATTTGAAGGTTTAGGGATATATTGTGCAAAAGTGGTTTTTCAGGTGTAAGGAGTGAAGGATTTAAAGTGAATTGAATGATTCTCAGGAGATATTTAAGTAGTTATTTAAAATAAAATACACATTATAAATATTTTGAGAATTCTTTACATAAATTTTCGGAATCATCACATTTTTTCCAAGTCATAAGTGCTTCTTAAGGAATTACAATCTTTGCAGGCACACCCTGTTTCCCGAAGAAAAAGGAGCCTATTTTTTTAATATGAAATAAAATAAGGTTATGAAACATATTCAATTAATCTTTAACTATATTATTGAGTCAAAATAATATAAAATTTCATGTCAAAATACCTCTCCAAGCTTTGGGAATCTTGTTTTCAAGTCCTCTCTAGTGCATGGTGTGTTTCCCATACTTAGCAAGATTTTCAACTACCACATGTTAGATTATTTCTCCATGGTGAAATTGTGTGTACCTACCATCCCTTTACAAAGGGGATTGATTAACTAAAATATGAAATTTTCTATACTCTAACCTAATTTGATGTTAAGAACAACAATAAATATCATATAAATGCATAAAGAAAATGACCCAAACAACTAAGAAAGTAGAAATGTAAGACCCTAGAGTGCAAGGAGATTTAGAAAGAACTCAAATGATTTGATGAGATTTATGGAATGTGTCACAGAGATGGATGGAGAAATAGGAGACAAAAACTACTGTGCCAAGGTCTAGAAAAGTGCAGGTCTAGGAAATATGAGTGGATTGGGGCATCTGGAGAGGTACAAGAATCCCTGTGGGCCCTCTAGTCTGAAATATGGGAAACCTGTTATATGAAAAATACCTGTAAACCTCGTTCAAGGTGTCACTAGATAAATTCTTGCTTTCACTTCATGTCACACTAACTTCACTGTATGTTGCTGGTAATCGGTGATGACGGTCTACAGAATATTTGTTTGGCTGGTCCCCCGATCCAGGACGTATATATACAGATAGGGGCACTACGCATATATAGAGGGGGTGGTCTACTCTGTTTTGCCGGTCCTGTCAATCCAAGACAAACATCAAACCCCTAAAAAAGAAAGATGCATATGAAGGGGTTAGACTGACCTCATCTCCTACAATGGTGGACTTAATAATTGAGCAATGCACTTTATCTCAGACCCAATGCATTTCTATGTGTGTTTGTGTGCAATCATGCTCTAGTTGCTCTTATGTCAATCACACTTTGTGAAAGTAAAGAGAAATAACTATGTATAAAAATTTAATAGAATGGTGGATGGAATAGAATAAACTTACCTCCTATGAAGTGTGATGCAGATGAACCAACCTTGTGCCATGTGATAGATCTAAATGGATGCAAATGGAGCCTTTGATGGATGCAACATTAGGTGATGATAATAGTGCTTAGTGCTTGGTCCCTCATTATGGTCACATAACTCTATATTTATATGGATCTATTGTTCTAATTTTGTAATTAACCTTGAAAAGAAAGACCACCAAAAAGATATAAAGCTCAAATGAATAGAAATTTCCCAAAAGGTGAGATTAAAGAATAAAGAGGATCAGGGAACCCAAAGGAGACTAGGGTACCTGAGGTTCCCCAGTCCTGGTTGAATGCCACAGTCAGAAATATGATTAACGCAAAATGAAATAATAGACTGGGTAAGTACATGTGTAAGATAAAAAATATGAAATAAAGTAATGTAAAAATGGCCAAAGACATGGGTTGATTATTACTCTTTTCACTCAAGAACTATATTAATAGTAGTATAAGACTGGGACTAAATAATTTTAAAGTTCGTGATTTTGTGACTACATTTGCCCCCACTTTATGTTGGTGAGAAAAAAGCTCAGTAACATAAAGTAGATAGAGATGTGTACCTAATGTCCTTGTACAATGATGTAGAAAGCATGCCAATGGACTATACAAAGTGTGGAATGAGAAAATATGGAGTGTGGAAACTAAATATTTAAAATTAGAAAAATTGGTGAGAGTGAACCTATGGCAAAAATATGTGTGTAGTTGCTGATGTGTGTGATGAACTTTCATGGTTAGTATGAGGTGTGTGCTACTGTAAAATGTTGTTGTTGATGTATTTGTTTCATGTTTTTGTTAACTTCTTGCTTCTCATACAGATGGACCTGCAAGGAGAATACCAATCAATTAGTCAAATACACATTTATATATGTCAAAAATGCATGTAAATATGCATATATATAGTAACAAGACTCTAAATGGAAGTATGAAAAAGTAAAAGGAACATGTGCATCTGACCCAAAATGAGAGAAAGGGTGTAGAAAGGATATCCTGTACTGCGAGTGTTTTGGGTGATTTCATGCCACCGTGGCCGAAGAAGTGTATTATTCTCTAACCTGTAACTACTTCCCTAAAGATGTATGAAGAGATATTTTTACTTCCTAGGTTTTTTGGGTGATCTAATGCCACTGTATGAAGTAGTGTAGAGAGGAATTCCATTGTATCCTCTAACTTGTAACTGCTCACTAGAATGCTAAGGAAAACCATGTCCTGTAAAATCCATTGTGTGTGGGGTTCATAGATTGGTCTGAACCCACTCGCTATATAACCCACAATGCCAAGGGTAGAAATTGAAGTGAACTGAACTAGTGTAGAAGCTTTGTTGTAGTATGTAAAACCCTAAATTACGCCCCCCTCTTCGGGGGTACATGTGACATCACTGAAAGGAGAATGTGGCCCCAAAAGAGGACCAATTGCATAAATTGTCGCTTGCAAGGGGAAGGGAATGTGTTTGGTAGAAACCAAGGCACACACAAACAAGTGGTTATAATTTTTTTAGTACGAAAAAACATGCAATTAAAATGCAATTGTATGCTATGTAAACAATTTATAAGCTAGAATGAAATTAAACACAAAAGAAGAAAAGCATAGATTGCTAAAGTGGGTCACAAACATGGGACATCACTCACCATGTCACTAGACAATCGAGGTTGTAATGACCACATACAAAAAACAAGTGTGCACACCACAAAGGGAAAGGCCTACATACAATATCAATCAAATCAAGCAAGTACAAACAACAAATAACCATGGAAGAAAATAATCCTGCAAACAAATGGTTCACATGAAGCACCCATTAGCATGTTAGAAAGATAACCCATATGTCAATAGTGTGTATAAGAAAGTGATGTAAAGTGCTAAGTATAAAATGAAACAATAGCACCTGTAAGACACAAATGTGGATGCCCCTAGTGACCATTGTAGGAGTGGTAGGAGGAGAACATCCATGCCATGTGTAAGAGACCTATATCTGTGATTAAAACTAGAAAATGATATGAACGCATATGTGTGTATGGTAAAGATAACGACATATAAGATATCTAACTAGCATGTGTAATAAGAGAATATGAACAAAAAAATGTAAGAAAGAGTAAAAACAAACCAAGATATGCAACATGTTTTGGATGGATGGAATGAAATGCAAGATGGATGGTAGGAGCTATGTGTCCCCTGAGTGAATATAATTGTATGCAGTGAGGTTCATTTAGTATTCCCCCTCAGCAGTAAAAATGAACCAAAAATGAGAGTGCTTCATCAGGAAATGGTCGAATAATTTGTGGTATGTAGTCTCACTTTGATGAGTGTGTATGTGTGTCGATGATATGTGACCTAGAGATGAATGTTATGATGATGTAGCTGAAAGCATATAACATGACAAGACAATATGAATAGAGGGAGTTGTGATGTAGCCTAAAGTGTGTACCACTACAAGATGAAGGCAATGAGTGACCATTTAACCTATAGCGTATGTCACTAACCTAGTAATGTCGCATGATAGAATGTCAACTGATGAACGTATGTTTATGATAAGGTCCATATGATTTGTAAACCATCAGCAGTCAAGTATGGACTGAGGAACTAAAGTGTATCATAGGGTAGTGAGTCTAGCGCGTAGAAGAAGATGTAATATATGCAATGATGATGACAAACGACCATATGATGTGTAACTTTGTGTAATATGCGATGTATAGTATGTAATGTAAGATGTGTAGATAGTATAATAATGTGATATGTGCATTATACAATATGTATAATGACTAGGATGTAATGCTAGAATCGTATACCATAAGAGTGTGATACATGTATGATGATGACTAATATGATGTATAATGTGTAGATGCGTAAATGTCAAAATGATATAGACTAAATGTAGAGTGTATGATGTAAAATGTAAGACATATGACATGAGATGTATGAAGAGTTGTAACGTGTAATTCCTATTATGTAGTGTGTGCGGTTCATGTGTAGTTGTATCCCTCAACATTCAAGTTTGAATCGAAGCACAAGAGTGTGTCATTGGGAAATGACGACACTAAAACATGTGATGATCTTATCTAAGCTAGGAGATTTATGTATGATAATGAAATGATGATCTAGATGTGATAATGCTAATACGGGGGCGATGTTGGATGCTATGCCCCCAATTGTGGAAGATGAATAATTGATTATGTAATAACATTAATAGATCATCAGTTTTAGGGTCAAATTCATATGGATAAGCATTAGATACCCGATAAGAAATAGTGTCAGATTGATCATGTAACGAATCATTGAGGCACAAATTATACATAACCATGGCATATTCCTCATCAGTGAATGAAGGAAGTAGAAAACCATGTGTATACTGATGAGTAAGATTTTTTGTATAGCTAAGAAAGGAACTATTGAAAATAAAGACATGACTGAATGGCATGGGAAAATATATGTTTGTATGATTAGGATATAGAGTACCCTTAATATAATCAAGCCATGATTGTCCTAAGGTGAGTGGAGAAGAGTGAGGAATGCATGATAGATAAAATGTGAGATGGAAGTCATACAAGCCATAAGCACTAGTAATAGGGATGAAGCCATAATATAGATGAGGATCATGAGCAGAAGGATAGAGGCCCTCAAAAATGAAATCGATTCTAGCTAGACCATCATGTGAGTAAATGGTATCGTCACAAGTAGGATAAAATGGAATATGTTCCCAATATGAATCATGTATGAAAATTTTGCAATTAAATGGTGAGTTTGCTAATGGAGGCGGGACATGTGAAGGCGTATGTGATAGAGTGACATCCATGGACTAGATATGCCCATGATAAGGAATCATAATAGTAGTACTAGTAGGTAGCATATAAGAAATTGCATCTATCACACAAATGGCACATTCAAGTGGTGTCAAGTGAGGGGACTCATTCATAGGTTAAGGATCATCTATAGTATCAATACATTGAATAGGAAGAATAGTATTAAGAGCATGGGTACAATACTGGAATGGGTCACGGTCACAAAGAACCGTATATTTCATGCCTTCATGGAGGAATTCAACACAATGGTGTACGGTAGAAGCAACAACTTGCACAACATGAAGCCATGGTACACCAAGAAAATAGTTATAATATACTGGGAAATCAATGAAAGAGAACAACATGTTGATAATTTTGGGTCCTATAGTAATAGGTAATGCAATGTGAGACATGACCAACACATGGATTAACAGAAGCATCATATGCATGAAGTGAGAGGGATGATGGAATAACATCATGAGTGGAGAGACATAACTTATTAAGGAATGACATAGGACATAGATTAAGTTCAAATCCATTATCAATTAAAGTGCACTTGATAGTCATATTGAGAATGTGAATCATAATATGCAAGGGAGGGTCATTATCAAAAGTGTTTAAATAAGAAAAAAGATTAGATTTGAATGATAAATGTTGAGAAAATATATCTAATTTTTTTGATATAATGAGTCAGGATGTCTATCAACATGAATGTGGGTAGTAGCTAGAAGATGTTAGACTCTATACCTCACATCAATATGTGAAAGAAAATAATCAATGATTGAGATATTCATGGTAACTAGACTCTAGGATGAAAAAGAATGAGGATCCTATAGGTGTGAAGATGGAGTACAGGTTCACTAAAATGATTAAATAAAATATGAAATGTTCTATATTATAATCTAATCTGATGCTAATAACAACATCAAATAATAGATAAATGCATAAATAAAATGACCCAAGAAACAAAGAAAGTAGAAATGTAATACCGTAGAGAGCAAGGAGAGTTATAAAGAACTCACCTTATTCAATGAGCTTGCTGGAATGTTTCGCAAAGATGGATGGAGAAATAGGAGGAGGAAACGACTGTGTCAAGGTCTAGAAAAGTGTAGATCTAGGAAATCTAAGTGGAGTGGGGCATCTAGAGAGTTATAGGGGTACATGTGGGAGTCATAGTCTAAAATATGGGCACCATGGTCTATGAAAAAAACCTACAAACCAACTTCGAGGTGTCGCTAGATGACTTCCTACCTTCGTTTCCTATCACACTAACTTTGCTATACTCGGCCATATGTCGCTGGTAATAGATGATGAATACGAGACCTGCAAAACCCCAAGAAAAAATGAAACCCATAAAAAATAAAGATGCATATGAAGGGGTCGGATTGACCTCACCTACCATAATGGTGGAATTACAAACTGAGAGTTGCACTACATCTCAAACCCAATGTAGTTCTATCTGTGTGTGCAAAATCATGCTCTAGGTGCTCTTGTGTCTTTCACGCTTTGTGAAATTGGTGAGTAATAACTATGTGTATAAATATAATAGAATGGCGGATGGAATAGAATAAACTTCCCTCCGATGTAGTGTCATGTAGATGAACCAGCCTTGTGCCTTGTGATAGAGATATATGGATAAAAATGGAGCCTTTGATGGATGCAACCTTAGGTGATTATAGTAGTGCTTAGTGGTTGGTCCCTTATTATGGTCACATAAATTTATATTTATATGGTTCTCTTGTTATAATTTTTTGATTAACCCTGAAATATATGACAACTAAAAAGATAGAAAGCTCAAATGACTAGAAAGTGCACAAAAGGTCAGAGTAAGTGTAAATAGGATTAGGGTGCCAAAAGGGGACTAGGGCACCCCAGTTAGAAATATGATGAACACAAAATGAAAAAATAGACTGGTAAAGTACATGTCTAAGATCGAAAATATGATAGAAAGAAATGTAAAAATGGAAAAAGACATGGGTTAATTATTACTCTTTTCACTTAAGAACCATATCAATAGTAGTATGATACCAGGACTAAAGAATGTCTAAAGTGCGTGATTTTGTGACTACAGAGAAAAAGGGTAAAAAAAAATTTCCCAAGAGAAATCCCCCTCTCTAGTCCCTCATTTGACCCTCCTTAACTCGGTGGAGTGCTTAACTGGATAAGGTCATTTCCCCAAGCTTGTACTAGATATCGACAACTGTCAACATCCTTCTCAAACCAAATTTTTGTGTTCCTCTTGTCCCTTTTGACAAGGGGATAGAGAGCAGAATTTTTTCCCATGATCAAGTCATCCAACCTTACTTTCAACCACACTCAGCTTTCACTCACCCATAATGAAACTATAGTTAGCTCGAAAGACATGAAAACAAAGTAAACTAATTTTCAAGCTATCTCCTCTTAAAATTTCACTCATCCTCTATTTTGAACACTAAAAAAATTTCAAATAACATATGATCACAACATCCATGCTACCCAACACGTTCCAAAGAATCCATGAATACAAAAAATGAAGCTTTTCTCATAACTCACCAACCAAAAATCTAATTTCACTTAAATTTTCACTAATTACTCTCCTCCCAGGAACCCTTGTGATCAATGAAATTCCATACTAGATGATGCCATAGTTATTTTAACATTTGAAAAACTTGTAACACTCCATCCAAAAGTTACTTTTTTCATTTGCAAGAGTTCTAGTGGATAGATCACAATGAAAATATGAGCACATGATCTCAGTGTAGAGATGAATCCAACATTGGTGTTTTCATTGCAAACTGAAACCGGTATGACAAATTTCTAAAAATAGTTGTAGACACAAAATCATGCACTTGGGTAAATTTCTAGGTCCTAATCACATACTACTATTCATATGATTCCTAAGAGAGGAAATTAGTAATTAACATCTATCTTTGGCCTCTTTTTTGTCTTTCTTATTTCCTCTTTGGTCTTACACACCCCACAACTGAGCCTTATCTTCATTATTTTATCTTTATTGACTCTATACACCAGCGCCCAAGAGGCCTCATCCCTTTTGGGTGCCCCAACATCATTGTATTTTACTCACCTCTTTTAGGCCTATTTTATCTTTTAGGCATCTAGTTTTCTTATGGGTCAGCCTTTTAGCTATCAATGACGAAATTCAAACAAGGGAATCATATAAATACAAATCTATGTGACCATAATAAAGGAACAAGCTCTAATAATCTATTATCATCACCTAAGGTTGCATCCAAAGGCATTCTAATACCATCAAATGAATCCATCTAGCTCTCACTAAAGGGACATGGGATTACATGTTTTGCATAGACATATATGAGGGGAAGTTTATTTCTCAATCCACACATCTATTTACATTGTTACATATAACCATCTCTCGCTATCAAGTGTATCTTGCAAAATAGATACCTAGGGCACAATTTCTACATACACACAAGAACTACATGGACTAGTATGAAATGTAGTGCAACGATCACTTGTAATCTCACTCAGTCAGGTGAATGCTGAGGTTAGTCTGAATTCTCATTTTCCATATTTTATTTTTGGGATTTGATGTAGTTTTAGGGTTTCGTAGGTCATCTTCTCTTTGTAGGTTACATGAAAATTTTGAGATCATCTAGCAACATACATGTGACAAAAGGTGAAGGTTAGAAACACTTGTGCGACACAAGAAAAACTAGTTTATGAGCTCTTGAGCAGTCACCAGTTCCCAACAGAAGTCTCTAGCACCTAGGAGCTCTTTCCCCAGTCTAGGCACCGTAGTCCCAGATCATCAGGAAATTATAGAATTTTTGAGTATGGTTATGACACTATCATCCTCTCATTCACCAGTATTCCAGTCTATAACACTTCAGAATTTATTACAAAATTAGCTAAATCTTTTATTCCCTCTCTTAAACTTAGGGCTTTATATTTCTGTAGCTTATTGCTTGTGTTAGATCTATACTTTAGCATTTATTTATCATACATGATTCTATAATTATGGTTTCAAAAATTCCATAATTGTTAAATCATTTTGTGAACCTGTCATCAAACACTTTTGGATCTTCATTTTTATCATTCTATCTAGTCTTCTTTCATGGATTCTAAAGCTCCTCAAGTTCAATTATATGAATGTAAAGTGGTCTGACTGATTCACCCACCCAATTTATTGGGTGATCCCTCTTGGGATTGACCATTCTGATTGTCTAAACGACTATGTAGGCTTGTATTAAATGCTGTGATCTATATGTAGGATGACATAGATGAATTGTGGTAAATTGAATGTTTTAGCTATTGAACAAGCAAGAGAGACACTGATATATAGATGTGTAAAATAACTAAGGAACGAAGTGGAAGTGTTGGGTAAAATTGTGTCAGATTCATAATAAAAGACAGTGCTTTACAATGGAGTTTTTCCTTTGGTTTCTCCACTTAAATCTGGTGTAATGTGTCTCTTTTCTTGTTTATTATTTACTTTCAGCTCTAGCTCATTTAAGCTCTATTATTTGCTATCCATTTCAAGTTATTTCTTTGTCTAATCGACTGCATACCATAATCTATAATCTTTGGAATTAATGGTGGATCTGTGATCTGTGGATCACATTTCCCTGCTAAATCTAACATGGTATCAGAGCTTGGTGATTGTGTGTGTGCAGGATCAATCTATAAGTCTTTTGACTTGAAAGAGAAAAGAAACTTTAAGTTTATTGATGGATCTACGAGACCCAAAAGTTCCACAGTCGTGTTCAAGATAACCAGGTTTAAAATTCCAATTTCTACCTAATATTACTTGAAATATTGATTAAATATGGGCTAAATGGCTATTTAGATCGTGTTTAAGCTCATGTTTTCTTAGATATTTTCCTCTTCTTTCATTTTAGCCATTTACGACTTGAATCCGTCATCTATGATCTATTTTTATAGTTTTTCCACTAAAAATAGCTGTTACAGTCATTTTTTGAATGTGGATCCAAAATATTTAGTTAGATCTAGTTTATTTGGGGTTTTTAAGTCCATTTTAGCAGTAAAAATCCTTATTTTTTGTAATTTTTTCCTTTGCAAAGCTTTGGCCAATCGTTTTGTGCCATTTGGCTTCATATTTTAGGTCTTTTTTGTGAAGTTTGGGCCAATAATATTGCTCCACGTAGCTTCCCTGTTGTTCTTCTCATGTTTGCGAAGCCATACCCACTCTTAGAGTGCCAAATGGCTTCAATCTGACATCTTTCTATCTTTACAAAGCTTGGGCCAATCATTTTGTGCCATCTGGATTTTCCCTAACAGACTTATTTGACTTCCTTTGATTGCGAAGCTTGAGCCAATCATATTGCTCCATCTAGCATCACATTTTTCAGTTTTTACGAAGCCTGAGCCAATAAAATTGCTCCATCTTGATTCATGGTGTTAGAATATTGTTTATCTGATTGTTAGTTCAAATTTGCGAGCCAATAAGGGATTTACATGTGTGTCTTTGCATTGTCAAGTCTTATATTAGCCATTTCTGACATTTGTGAAACTTGAGCCAATAAATTGCTCCAAGTGGTTCATGTATTCCACACTGTTTCAGTCTTTTTTAACTTGTTTCTGACATTGTGAAGGGAAAACCAATAAAATTTCTCCACAGTATCTCTTTTTATCACATTTTCAGATTTGTGAAATGCAAGCCATTTAAAAGGCTCCACGTATCTTGTTTGACTTAGTCTTTTTGATTGCATTGTGAAGTGTGATCCAATAAATTTTAGACATGTATATATCTATAAGTTTTTGATAGAGTGCAAGCTAATAGAAAAGTAACACTTGCGTCATAAATTTTGTGTGTATCGTGGGTTTCAAATTCCTTTGTTTCATGGGTTTATTAATTTTTATTTGTACCGCAGCTTCTAAAATTTTCTTCATTCCGCATATTTTTTTTAAGTTTGTGAACTATGAAGTCTAAGCTAATTAAAAATCGACATGTAGCCTTTCTTTTCACACTTGTTAGACTTGCAAACTTGCGAAACCAATTTTTTTTGACACATATTCTAATTGTGTCAGTGGTGTCAGTCTTTGCTTTATTTTTTCCATTTAAATCATGACACTTGTCTTATTTTTTGGACCAAACCTTTATTTCAAGTTTGGTTTATAAATTGTTTAAATCCATTAATTTTTCAACAAGTGGCTTGTTTGACTTTGACTTTGCTATCGCATTATGTCAAATGTGAAATGTGATCCAATTAATTAAGGACACATGTATATGGTTCTATTTTTAATTAATTGTCAGTCTATCTTAGTAGCTAAATTTTTGAAATGCGATCTAATTAAAATGTGACACATGTATTTGCTTTATTGTTAAACTTGTTATAGTTTTTTGATGCATGTTTATTTGTCTTTTGTCGCGATTTTTTTGAATCGGTTTCGGACCCGATAGAGCTTTAACTTTAATTTTTAAAAGCGTTGCATCCACCCAAGGATCTATTTTGAAGCCGACACATGCCTTTCTTGGTATTGTTGATCTATGCCACGTGTCATCCCCATATGAGCTATTATTTAACTTATTTTATTTGTTAAAGTAGCTTTGTTGAGCTTTCAGCTCACCCCATCGAGTTGCTAAATAACTCGTTGAGCTTTCTTTGTCTCGTGGGTTTTTATAAAGCTTATTTGTCCCATGGATTTTTTTTTTTTAATTAAGTAGCTCATCCCTTAGCTCACCGAGCCGAGTTCCTAAAGAACTCATCTGAGCTCCTGTAACTCGACCCCGACTCTGTTATATCAATTTGATCTTAAATCAACCAATTTAAGCTATTTTTTAGACCAAATCTAGCTATTTTTGAAGATTTGATGAATGATGTTATGATCTTATGCTCATAATTAATTAATTACTTAATCAATTAGCTCGTTTTCGTATTAAAATGACCTGTAGCTAAACATGACCTTTGTTAAATTGATCTAAACTTGACCAATTCAAGCTAATTTTTTATTAAATTTGAGCTTTTTGATTGGTATATAACAATTTAAAATATCTGTAGCTAGTTTTTTGTCTCTATTTAGCTTCTTTGAGTCATTTTCTAGCTATATCTGTCTCCATTTTCCGTTTGAGCATCAAAAATGGCTAGTTCTATTATTTTTTCAATGGATAAGTCTCAGCTCTTGAATTCAACTAACTATAACATCTGGAAAGTACATTTAAAAGCTTGTTTTATGGCTAGAAAGCTCTGGGATCTTGTGACTGGTATTGAAAACCATCCCATAGGAAGACAAGCTACCCCTAAAAACCTTAGCTCCTTTTCTCAAAGATCTCAAGAAGCTCTTTCCATCCTATTGCAAAGCATTAGAGATGAGTTCTTGATGCATGTAGGCCATTTAGACTCACCTTCAGCTGCATGGAAGAAATTAGAGACCATGCATGAAGGAAGTAGGTTGCTAAGATAATTAAGCTTGTTCTAGAGCTGTTTACAACACCCATGAAAGGGGATGAGAAAATTGTAAACTATCTAGCTAAAATTAAGAACATTAAAGCTCAATTAGATGGCTGCAACTGTGATTTGTTTTAAGACAAGCTTAATATTTTATAATTCAAATCAACATTCATGAAAAATACAGACATTACATCTCAATCCTTAATTCCAAATATCAGAATGAGAATGATTTTCCTGATCTAGACACCTTGTCTTCTTTGTTGATTCAAGAAGAGAGAGTCATGGAGAACTTTGATTCAAAAGAGACTGCTTCTCAAGCTCTATTCTCTCAAAATCATAAGCCTTCTCATAAGCCTTCTCATACTAGACATTTCAATCCAAATTAGAATTCTAGTATTAAATCCAAATTTAAATCTAATCCTAAGACTAACTCTGTTAAAAGAAATCAGCCATTCAAAGTCAAATTTAATGGAACTTGTAATAAATGTGGAAAATTTAGACACAAAGAGTTTGATTGTAGAGTCAAGATTAATAAATCAGTCAAGAATGCTAAAAACAACAAGCCTAATATTTTAAGAAAAAATCAGAAGAAAAGCAAGCAAATGTAGCTAAGAAATCTATTGCTTTATATACTTCCCTCTTAGCTTCAAATGATAATGAATGGATTCTTGATAGTGGTGCCTCCAGGCACATGACTTGCATTCCTAATATCCTTTCAGATATGGTCAAATGTGAAGAGAATATCTATCTAGGAGATAACTCTATCATTAGAGCTGAAGGTTGTGGCAATGTTAAGCTATCTAATGGTTTAATTAGGAATGTCTTGTATGTCCCTAAACTGAAAAATAATCTTTTGTCTTGCTCTCAGCTAACTAAAGAAAACTATAAAGTTATTTTGCTACAAGAAAAATGGTATGTCAAATATCAGTTTAAAAATGTCAT
Source organism: Taxus chinensis (assembly GCA_019776745.2). NCBI lineage: Eukaryota > Viridiplantae > Streptophyta > Pinopsida > Cupressales > Taxaceae > Taxus > Taxus chinensis. Next base: position 46,040 of record JAHRHJ020003194.1, on the reverse strand, counting down.
TGCTTCTGGGATCCAGAAGAATGGCTTGTATATCTTTGATGGTTTTGTCTCTGAATCTTGTTTTTCTTCCTCTTCTAAGAATGATATTCAACTATGGCATGAAAGACTTGGTCATGTAAATTTCAAGAGTCTGTATGATATGTCTAGACTAAATCTTGTTGTTGGTCTTCCTAAGATAAAATCAGAACATGAAACTTGTGAAAGTTGCCTACGTGGTAAGCAACATGCTCAACCATTTCACAAACATCATGATCCAAATTCCTCTCAGTTATTAGAACTGATCCATAGTGATGTAAGAGGTCCACTTGAGGTTCCTTCTCTCAGTGGTGCATTGTATGTTGTTTTATTTATTGATGATTATTCTAGAATGACTTGGTCTTATTTCATTAAGAAGAAGTCTTATGTCCTATCTAAATTTCAGGAATTTAAAGCTCTAGTTGAGAATGCTTCAAATATGAAAATTAAGAGAATTAGGACTGATAATGGAGGTGAATATGTCAGCAAAAAGTTTTTGATGAGTTTTATGTGTCATGTGGGATTCAAAGAGAATTGACCACTCCCTATTCCCCTCAGAAAAATGGCATTGCTGAAAGAAAGAATAAGACTGTCTTAGAAATGGCTAGGACTATGATTCATGCTTCCAATGTGCCTAAGTTCTTATGGGCTGAAGCTATGAACACTGTTGTCTATATTTTAAATAGACTACCTACAAAACCTCTTCATCAAGCTACTCCTCATGAAGTATGGACAAAGTAAAAAACTAGATATCTCTCACCTAAGAATATTTGGCAGTCCTGCTTCCATCTTCATTCCAAAAGATAAAAGGAAGAAGCTTGATCCAACCTCCTTTGCTTGTATTTTTGTTGGCTATGGTTGTAAAACTAAAGGTTTGAGAGTCTATGATCCATTCAAGCATGACATTGTTGAAAACAAAAATGTTCAAGTCTTAGAAAGAACTTTCTCTGCTGATCCTAATGAACCCTCCTCTGCTGCTCTAGAGATAGATCCTGATAATCCTCCTACTGACATTATGGAAACAAAAGTTCAAGAGGCTGATTATCCTGATCTAGATATGATGGAGATTGAGGGGAGTCATCCCAAAATGTCTTGCAACCTAAGATTCCTAGATGGGCTAAAAATCTTGTTCAAAACTCTCATCCTGATAATCTTAGAAAACTAACTAGAAGTCAACATACTTATCATGCCTTGATGACCCTCTATGAGGTAGAACCACAATCCTTTGAAGAATCATCTCAAGATGATAGATGGCTTCAAGCTATGAAGGATGAATACAATGCTTTAATTAAAAATGACACTTGGGAATTAGTCCCTCATCCTTCTAAAAGAAGCATTATAGGATCTAGGTGGTTATTCAAAATTAAATATAACTCTCTAGGAGAGATTAAAAAATTCAAAGCATGGCTAGTAGCTCGTGGTTTCACTCAAAAACTAGGCATTGACTATGTTGAGACTTTTTCTCTTGTTGCTAAGATGAGTATTGTAAGAGTTCTTCTTGCATTGGCCGCCCAATATGGTTGGGAGATTCATCAAATGGATGTCAAAAATGATTTTTTAAATGGTGACTTAAAAGAAGAAATCTATATGAGTCAGCCTAAAGGATTTGAGGCTCCTGGAAAGGAACTTTATGTCTGTAAGCTTAAAAAGTCTTTGTATGGTCTTAAACAAGCTCCTAGAGCTTGGTATGCTAAAATTAACTATTTCTTTCAAGACCTTGGCTTTACTAACTATTGTTTCGATAATGATTTATTTTTCAAGTTTGATAACAATCATATTATCATTATTTTCTTGTATGTTGATGATATTTTGATCACTAGCAGTGATAAAAGTCTAATTGTAAAAATCAAACAAAGGTTAAAACAACATTTTGAAATGACTGATTTAGGTTTATTAAATCATTTTCTTGGCATGATTATCATTCAAGATCATAACCTTATTGTTGCATCTCAATCTCAGTATGTTGTTAATCTACTTAAGAGATTTGACATGTTTGATTGTAGGCTTGCTGCCATTCCTATTGAAGTTGGTGTTAAGTTTGATCCTAAAGCAGCTTGTGCTAAATTTGATCCTACTCTTTATAGGAAGCTAGTTGGTAGTTTGATCTATTTAACTATTACTAGACCTGATATTTATTATGCAGTAGGAGTAGTGTCAAGATTTATGTAATAACCTTATGAGGATCATTGGAAAATGGAAACAATTTTTTTGAAATATATCAAAGGCACAATCAATTTTGGTCTTGTTTATTCTTCTTCTAATGATGCAAAATTATTTGGTTATTGTGATTCTGATCATGTTGGTGATGCTGCAGATAGGAAGTCTACTTCTGGATATCTTTTCAAGCTTGGTGCAAGTGCCATCACTTGGAGTAGCAAAAAGCAACCAACAATGTCTATCTCTTCTACTAAGGCAGAGTATAGGAGTGCCATGGAAGCTGCTAAAGAAGCTATGTGGCTAAAAAGGTTGTTGGCTGAGTTGCACATGGATGTCAAAGGGAGTACTACTCTTCTATGTGACAGTCAAAGATGTATTTCTCTTGCAAATAATATAGTTCAACATCAAAGGAAAAATCATATTGAAGTCCATATGCATTTCATCAGAGAAAAAGTACATAATGGTGATATTGATCTCCAATTCTATCCAAATGAAGATCAAGTTGCAGATATCTTCATAAAACTATTGTGTTCTATCAATTTTTGCAAGTTACATTCCTTTTTGGGCCTATCAGAGTTTCCCTTGACGGGGAGTGCACATGATAATGCCACCTCTTAACGGCATGTTAAAACTTCCAATAATTCCTCCAATTGTAATAAGTAAATGTGTCACTATTTTGTGAAGTTACTTGTAAATCCCAGCGAAGCTTTAGTCATGGGTATGCCTTAGCTTATAAAAGGCTCCATGGTCTGATGTAAGTCTTCATATTGTAAAGCACTAGTCTTATGAATCTTTGTTTGGGAAGATCTGTGGATTTCCCTCATTTACATGCTAAGCCTGAATCACTGTTGTTGATTCATGGGTCTGAAACTTGGCATGTCTGATTGTCTTCTCCCACTTAACATTAAGGGGGAGTGTTGGGGTGATAATGTCAAGTGGGATTAGCCACTTGGGCATGCCCCAACATGATTACAGTTTAGTTCTGATCAAAATTTTAATGTGTGAAGTCTTTCACACTCAAAGAGTGAAGCGGCTGACCGATTCACCCACCCAATTTATTGGGTGATCCCTCTTGGGATTGAATTATCTGACTATCTACAATGGCTATGCAAGATTGTATTAAAGACTACTAAAAGTGAATAATATAGTTATATGACATGGATGATGATTTCTAGTTAACTGAATGTTTTTAGTTATTGAACAAGCAAGAGAGATAGCTCTACAAAAGTGTGAAATAGCTAAGGAGTGAAGTGGAAGTGTTGGGTAAAATTGTATCAAGATTCATAATAAAAGACAGTGCTTTACCAGTGGAGTTTTTCCTTCGGGTTTCTCCACTTAAATCTGGTGTAATGTGTCTCTTTATGTCTTGTTTATTATTTTCTTTCAAGCTCTAGCTCATTTAAGCTCTATTATTCACTATCTATTTCAAGTTATTTATTTGTCTAATCAACTGCATTCCATAATCTATAATCTTCGCTAGATATCATGGTCATCCGTATTGCAATTATCATAGACTTAATGGACATAATGACAATAATTCCTATTATCTTAAGTGACAAATTAGACACCTTAAGTATTATGGTCTCATTTCATTTTATATAGAAAATGCTTCTATAAATTCATCTCAAATTACTACATCCCACTGGGTTCCTAAATATGATCCATCTATGTCTAATGAGAATCATGCCATCACTTCTCAATGTTCCTTCTTCACCCAGTCAAGCACCACCTATAAATTATATTCTAACTAAGCAATCACCTCTCAAAATCAAGATCTACCTCCTTTCTCACGACCCAAATATTTTTCTACATCATCAAAAATCCCACATAAACTATCACCAATTCATTTTGTCAAATTCAAACTACTCCTTATAATGATGGCCTAGAAAAATTTCAAACTCATCCACCATGGGATGGCCTTACTATTGCTTTTTCCTACCATTGTACAGAATCTCTCTCTTCTCATGACATAGATAATGATCTCCCATTTAATGACATGGTATCTCTCATGTCACCACATAGATCTCTATCATTAGCACATTTGGGGGGACATAATGTTCACTCTTCCACTATCTCTTAACATCATCAGGTGTCTATCATTTCTCTTTAAAATTATGCTTCAGTGCTTCATGCTTCATTGATTTCTGAGCATCATTACACATCATTGATAATTTGTATTATCATTACCCTATGATACACTCTTGTGCTACGGTTCAAACTTGAATATTGAGGGATAATACATTTAGCATGAACCTCACACACTAAACATTTCATGCTCCACATTTATGATACATCTCTCTCACATTGTGCATTCTCACTCATCATACTACCCTATGTGCACTCTAGTTCCATAGTTAATATGTTGACTAAGCCGAGGGTTGCTAAATATGAAATGAATTTCACCACATTCACACTCTTTTACACTCTATGCCTCATTGATCTACATATTTTAAACCATTTCCTGATGAGTCACTCTTGTTTTATGGTTTATTCTTGATTGTCAAGGGGTATTATATAAATGAACCTCATCTCATACTCATACACATCCGCTTAGGGGGCACAACACTCATATTACATTCACATTGCACATCATTCCATCTCACTCATTCACAACATACTACATATCTTGGTTGCACATACTCTTGATTGCTTATACTACTTACATGTACACTTTTCTTACTATGTTAGATCTGAATATCTAGCATGCCATTGATCTTTTCTATATACACATGCACATTCACTTGTTTTCTAGTTGTGAATGAAGACATTCTACATATATTTACATGTGATACATGATGCTTGGTACTGTACCTCTTGACAAGTCCCATTGAGGCTTGTGGGGGCATCTAAATTTCTTTCTTACACACTACGAGTGTTATTGTTTTCATTTTATACTACATTATTCTTACTAGCACACTACTCTATCAATATACACACGTCTTGACATAATTTCTATCTTTCTAACATGCTAACAGGTGCTTCATGTGTATAATTTGTCTTACAAGAACTATTTAACTCCATGGTTGTCATATATTTTGCTTGACACTTGTATTCTATTTAATGCCATTGTTTACATGCTATGCCATATGTCTTTCTTGATCATTGCTTGTATGATTTTGGCCACTTCAGCTCTGATTGTCTTGTGACATTATAAGCAATGTCCCATATCTTGAAACCCACTTTTCATGGTCTACTTTCTATACACTATTTTTTCTTACACTATTTTTCTATGGCATGCTTGTCATTTTTTTAATACTAACACAATGCCTCTAGCCACTTTGTTTGCATGTGCCTTGGTTTCTACCATGCACATTCCTTCCCCCTATAGGGTACCCATTCAAATCAGTTTTTAGGTCCTGTCCTTTAGACCACATCCTCCTAGTACATTGCATGCACTCCAAATGAGGGAAAAATACATTGGGTGAAATAGTCACCCCATATAACAAATCATAGCTTTGGTACAGCCCTGCACAGTACATGAACATAACAAAGTTATAGTCAACAGAATGAACTGGAATATGACTTGGGTCTTCAGTTTAGCATAGAACCAATGCCCAGATACAAACATGAGTGCCTGGGTGATTTTGACCTTTCTTGGGAGCTTATGAAAATGAGGAAATTATAGTTATTTTCTTAGATTAGCACAATTTTTAGTAGTTTTTATAGCACATGCACAATCCTCCAATGAACATAATGTAGTCTATCTCCTTTTTTTTTCCTTGGATCAAACTAGAACAAGTACATAACAAATTAGGATCACATAATTTGTAATGGTATATAAATTTTAGGAAGTAGTCAGGGATGGAGAGTAACACTAGAACTTTCACCCCAAATTTCTTTCGTGGCATGAGATCACCCAAAAAAATCTCACACTTGGCATGAGATCGCCAAAAAAACTCATTATTGTCATGAGATCACCCAAAAAAATGTTCCTTTACAACATGTTTAGGAAATTTTCTATCATTTTCACTCATCATGAATCAAGTGCACACTTTCCTTTTTACATGTTTTTCACATTCTTACATACTTTTACATGATTTTATAGATTTTTCATAACACATGATTTGACTACTCTTTTTCTCTTCTTTTGCAGGTCCATCCTTAATACGCAACAAGAATTTAATCCACGTCAGCAAAGCACAACAACAAAGGGTACACACACGACACAACACATACGCTTCACCCCTAGGGTCACTTCTTCTTCTTTAGCTTCCACACTTCATTTTTATCACTCCACACTTTTTTGTCTCTTCAACATGCTTTCATCATCAATCTACATGGTTATCAAGTACACATATCTTATCTAATTTATGTTATCAATTATTCACTTAACAAACACTAAAGTGGGGGAAAATGTAGACACAAAATCATGCACTTGGGTACATTTTTGGGTCTAATCACATACTACTATTCATATGATTCCTAAGCAAGAATACTAGTAATTGACATCTATCTTTGGCCTATTTTCTATCTTTCTTATTTCCTCTTTGGTCTTGCACACCCCACATCCTAGTCTGATCTTCATTACTTTATCATTATTGACTCTAGACACTAGTGCCCAACCAGTTTTCCAAGCTATGTTCCCTCATCCCCTCTGGGTGCCCCCGAACCTCTTTGTATTTTACTCACCTCTTTTGGGCCTCTTTTATCTTTTGGGCATCTTGTTTTCTTATGGGTCAGGCTTTTAGTTGTCAATTATGAAATTCAAATAGGGAATCATATAAATAAAAACTATGTGACCATAATAAAGGACCAAGACTTAAGCATCTATTATCATAACCTAAGGTTGCATCCAAAGGCATTCTCAAGAGCATTCAAGCATCACTCAAGGGACAAGGGACTACATTTTTTTACATACACTGCATAGGAGGGGAAGTTCATTTTTCCATACACACATCTATTTACATTAATACATCTAGTTATTTCTCGCTATCAAGTGCATTTGGGACAAGAGCTACCTAGGGACGATTCCTTTTACACACATTCAAAGAAATACATGGATTCTGAAATGTAGTGCAATGCTCAATTGTAAGTCTCACTTAGTTGGGTGACTACCGAGGTGAGTCTGACCTCCTCATTTTACATCTTTAATTTTTAGGATTTGATGTAGTTTGAGGGTTTTGCATAGGTCATCTTATCTTTGCAGGTTTTAGGAAAATTCAGTGATCATCCAGTGACATATTAGGTGATCAAAGGTGACGAAGGTTAGCATCACTTGTGTGACACAATGCAAAATAGTTTCTAAGCTTCTGTGTAGTAATAGAACCCAACATAGGTCTCTGGCACCTAGGAACCCTCACCCCAGTCAAGGCCCCCGGTCCTAGATCATCCGATAATTAAAAATTTTTCTGAGTGTGCTTGGGAGAGTCTCGTCATGTTCATCTATCTCTCAGTCCAAAACACTTCGAGATTTATTGCAAATCAAATAAGTCCTTTATTCTCTCTCTTTCACTTAGGGTTTTATATTTTTTTATCTTATTATTTGTGTCATATATGTACTTTAGAATTTATTTATCATATACATGACTTTATAATTAGAATTTCAAAATTGATTCCATATTTGTTAAATCAATGGAATATGTTATGTATAGTGACCTACTAAAAAAACATATATCAAAACAACAAGCTCCTGTCACTCATAACATCTAGATACACATGTAAAACATCAAACAAGGCAAAACATGAGAATTTTCCCAAAATAACAGGTTTTGAAAAAGTAATAAGCTAAAAATAGAAATTTATTTAAAAATGGTGTAAAGTTTAAATGGATATGATCTTAAGTATTCTAGGATAGGGAAAGATGAAATTATGAAAAAAATAAAAAATTCCCAAAATAGTAGCTCTTGGTCCCACCTGCCAAAAATAGAAAGTTTCATTTTTGGTGCAGAACAGTTTTATTGGCTTATTTTCACTCATCTTTAATTCATTTTTTCCAACATTGCATGGTTGTAAAGCTTTTCTCATATCTTAACAAAGAAAATCTAACCTCCACTAGGATCTTGAAGCATCATTCTGATCACAATTGTGTCAAGGAGCAAGACAGATCATATCAAGGCACAACAGGTGAAACTTTAGGGACATTATGCAGTTGGATTTTTAATTTTGATAAGATCAAGAACCCCATTATAATTCAAGATTCATCAAAGGATATATCATGGTCATAGGTGAATTGAGAAAATCATCAGGAAAGTTGTGAAACATTGTGCTTTGAACCATCATCATCTCTCCGAGAAGAAAATAAAAGTGAGCCTCGTGATTCAATCAAATATGATCCATCAGTCAGCCTCCTTCTCTTTGAGATAATCTAAGTATGTATTCCCCAATGGTGGATATGAGCCATAATTAGAACATGACGTGATCCTACATTAAGCTCCTAAAACTAATTCCTAACCAACATCATGTCTGTTCTCCTAAAGATCCATTCCTATGGATTCAATTAATTTATCAAAAGTGAACCATGAACAACACAAACAAGCTATAATTCCGGACCTTGTAGCTATCACAAATAACCATGATATCCAAGCAGGAGGAAGAAGGCCTAGACAAATTCCTTCTTCTTCAGTGGTTCCTTAAGAAACTAATATGTAGAAGTTTCTCAGCCAGAATGAATGTAAATCCTATTTAGGAGATGACTCCATCCATCGGATTTTGAGTTGAACCACATCTCATTGGGTCAAGCTTCACATGAGGGTAACTCTCATTTGTTCAAGGAATCCTCTAGCAGCATTATTTCTCAAAATGAAGCAATACAAATGAACAATTGAGAAAGTGAAGGAACATGTGAAAACTCTCAATGGTTACATTCAATATTTCTTGGAGCCCAAATTTAAAACCTCTTCTTCCTATGGAAGACATTCCTCCAATCAATATATTTTACCTTGATATAATCAAGAAAACACAAATTTATATGATGCAATGAGAAGGCTAACAAGAGATGGATTGAGAAGACCTTTAAGAAATGAAATACATTATTCCTAGAGATTCTCTCTCTACTCAAGTATATTCTCACCACTTTGATGGAAGTGAAGAAAGCAAGGGAGGATATTAAAAAAGAAAAGATTACTTGGATGAGGTGCTCCAACATTGTGTCTAAGATGACCTCCCTCGACTCTTACACCCTCATGAGTAAAAATGTGTTTGCATCAGATGTTGACAATTTGTCTCTAATTTGGGTCCTCATCATGGATGCTAGATATGGTATGATCAAAGATGGCATCTAAAAAATTGAATCTAGTGGACAAGATGCTTTTGAGATTTTGAATTAGGTCTGACAACTATGTTAAGAGATTTGGGTTCCCTCCACTCACCAAGAATTCATCATCAGAATAACTTATTGTTTCCCTCTAGGATTTGGTCAAGATAAGAGGAAGGTGATTCTCTTTCCTTCAATGAAGATACCTTAGAGTCCTTTTCCAACATCAGAGGATCTATTTCTGACATTTCAAGAGATCATCGAAGAATATTCTAATTAGTGTAAGGATATCATTAATTTTCCAAAGACATGGATAAAAGTGTTAGATGTGCTTTACATTCTAGAAGCAAATAAGGTAACACCCACGGTAAATCAGTTCAGTAAATAATTCAAAGGATAAGAGCATGTTTCTGGAAAAATCTCCCTCATGGATCATGAATCAGAAAGTTCTCTACCACCAAATATTCTCTTCATCAGATCAATCAACCCTTCTTCCTTATCTCTCTCTCTTTGTTCTTCTCTCTTCTGGTTCTAATTTCTCATTAAGAATGTACTTTTTGCTATTTCATCCTATTCACTTAAGTGACCTTTAGTTAAACATTGTAAGATTCCTTTTTTCTAATAATAAGAAAATGAATCACTTATTAGGAATATGAAAGGTCACAAGTGATGAGGAAATAGTTAAGAGTCATTTGGGGGTAGATGAGATGACATATTTGTAATGCTATAAATTGGAATGGCCTCTCCATTCCAAAGGGTTAGAAATTTTTGATTGAATGTATGTTGTTAAGATTACCACTTCTACATCAAGAAATAAAAGACCAAATTCTTCTATTTCTTGTCTTATGTTCCTCTACTCTCTATTTCCAACTTTGAATATATGATACTATTGTAAAACCAATAAAGGTGACTGTACCTTTTATAAATGAATCAATAGAAGTATGTTTCTATTATTTTTTGTTATCATGGTTTTCGTTGTTGTGTTCTTATAATTAGATGTGGACTTACTCTGGCTGTTATACGTGATTTATTTTAGTGCCTACTCACAACAATATTAACCCATCCTTATTTCAATAACTCCCCTTTACATCTATTCAATGTAAATTCATCCCTTGTACCTTATACAAGCATTTTAAAAAGGTACAATGGAGTGTTCCTATGTGATCCAATGCCTATTGGCCACCCCACAGACTTTAAGTTGTTTACTTGTCAATAATGGGAGCCTCCCCATACATAAGAAAGAGGGGCTTAACCTACTACACTGTTGGTGAAAACTTTATAATTTTTAACATGAAAAATTATTTCACTAATAGGATGTCATATACTTTGTATATTCATTTAGGGAAGTCCTCTACTTAGATTTACAAGCATAAAGAGAAAATTACATCTCAATTCCAAGCTAGTTAACATAGGTTAACTACAATGACATTAGTTTCAGCTCATGATTATCAATTTGGATACACACATTCTTGATATGACATGCTAGGTGAGATCTACATCTAGTTTGAGATCTCTTCAGAGTAGTGGTGATGTAAATGGTGCATGAGGATTCCCTTACACCCAATTAATGTTTTTAAGGACTCCCTTTTAGGGTTTTAAAGATTGCAATCAACTGCATAATCAAGGATCACATATTGTCAAAGGTCCAAGTTACATACAAGAATAGATAAGGAAGCATCACATAGAACTAGAAAGTTTCAGGAGCTGAAAGTTATAAAGGGATAGGAGTGTACAAAAATTCCATAACCAATACACCTTGGTCCATGACATAATCCTTGGTTTGGGAAGATTTACAAGACACTATATCAAATACAAAGCCTTATCATACTATTTCCAACCCTTTCAAAGTTATCAATAGTCATCCTAGATCATACACATAGTCCATAATATCAGCTAAGTATTATCATCCCTCTCATTTTTAATCACTTTTTCTCATTTGTCTATTGATATTTATCTTTATTCATGTATTTTCATGATATTTATGCAACTACCTTTAGAAACTAGTTAATAAGGATAAATTATCATCGATTTCTATCCTCACAAATTTAACCATAAATTTTAAAACATGTTGGAAAACCCACATATTGTGTGTTATGCTATTGTATCTCCAATCCTTGTCTAAGATCTTGATTTATTTTAATATATTATGAGGTTTGATAAGGTTGTTAAGGATTCTTTAATATTTCACATCATGGTTGAAGATCCTTCTAAGGAATTTACTACTTGAACATTCCAATGGTCTATATGTATACATATCAATCAACCCTCATAGAGCTTATGGATATTTTGTTATATGTCTCTCATGAGTAATTGCAAAATGGTTACATGATTCTAATACCTCATATTTCTAAATATCATGTCTCTTAGAGCTCCAATGTCTTCCATTCCAACTTCTTCTCCCCCACCTCTATGGGGCATCTTATAGTCTTAATGTTTCCATTCCTTTCTCCACTACTCATTTTTTATGCTCTTATCTCTCATATTGAATCTAACTCTTATTATGACACCCATGCCTTAGAGTACTTTGTGTGTGATATAAAAGATCAATTCCTTCAATTACAATGAGGTGACACTGCCTTTTTTTTCTTCTATAGATTCCTCACTTCTTCTGCATAGTCTTCTCAAACATGAGATTGCATCTTATCCTCTTCCTCCCACTTTTTTTTCATCCTAAAATTAATGTTTTCAATGGTAAGGAAGATCCACAAGAACATCTTAGATTAATTTCATGTTTATTTCTTAGATTAATATTTTGATGATACATTATTAATAAAATTATTTCCTAGAAGTTTACAAGGTTATGCATTACAACGGTTCTATGATTTTCCTATTCATTTTATATGATATTTTACTCCGTTAGCAAATATATTATTAGCACATTTTTCAATTAATATTGGCACTAATGTATCCTATGCACAAATAGATAAAATGAAAAAAGTATCTAATGAGAACCTTAGTGACAATTTTCTACAATATCTGACTAATCTTACTAAAAAACAATTTCCCATTTGATTTTGAATTAAAATACCTATTTTTACAAATCCTTTTCCCTCTTATCAAAGAGTTAGTCATATTCGACACCTTTTTTTCCTTTGATCATCAATGAAAAATCAAATATAGTGTTCAATATTCTATTCAGTCTAATGTTAAATTCAAAAAATCTCTACTTTGAAGAGTAAAACTACTGAGCCACGAGATGATGCTAAGGCCACTATTAATGTTGTGTGCCAATTGATGAAGCTCCAAATTCATACTCCTGGATGAAATTTTACTAAAATTCCCATGGAACCTCAGTTGGTGTTAGAAAGACTTCTTAATAGTACCTTATCTCTCTTCCTCCACCACTCGAGTTGGACTCTAGTTGTCCTCAAGGAAACAAATTTGATGAAAAAACATATTGCGACTATCACTGATGTAATGGGAACTCTACTGATCAATGCTTCAAGCTTAAACCTATGATTCATTACTTAATTGATTATGATGCAATTGAATGGGCTAAGCCTATTGTGTCTAAATATACAAGTGATAATGGTAAGATCAAGATATTCAATTACCTTCTTCCCAAACACAAAAAGGCGACATATAAGGTTATTAATAATCATGATTATCACAGGGTTCTGCCTCCACAATCTACTAATAATCCTTTATAATTTCTCATTGGTGCTACTAGTACTTTACCACTAGTCATTAATTTTACTAATATGGATTTCCGTTCTTCTTTCACATCTTCTAGGAATCACCTTGATGAATCTATTAACATTAGAGATATCAATAATGTACTAATTAATCCTAATTTCAACCATACCACATATTTCCTTCCTCTCTTACATTCTATTTGATTTTTATTATCCAAAATAAGAGGTAAGACACCTACCTCCTATGGGCATGTCACTATTCCCATCACAGTCGGGCCTCTTACTATCTATATTCCATTTTATATAATATCGACAATCAAACATTGCGACATACTATTAGGTCTTCCTTGGCTCAAGGCGATTAAGGTTGTTCCATCTATTTTGCAATAATGTAAGTCAAATTTATACATGCACATCAGGTCATTACTATTACAAGTATACCACCTCAGACTCCATTACCTATTATTTCTCAAGCGTCACAAGTGTCTACAACTAGTGCACCTCCCACTATAGTTAAGATTATTCCTAGTCCACCTATTATTATAGTTACTCCTACATTTAGCATTGATAGTCTTATGGTTTTTTCAAACACTCCTAGTGCTAGTCCCATCACTTTCACCACTGGCTACTAGAATACATAGATCTATTTGAATTTCAATTCTTCATCACTCACTCTCAGTCATATCTATAGGTCTCATAATCTGTCACATAGGACTAGGCCGTCACATAGGGTTCATGGTACACACCACATATCTAGGTATTTTTATAGGTGTATTTCACCTTCTACACACAATGGTTAGGATAAATTTCCTACACACACAATCACACACTCGATCTCACATGACACTAGTTTCTTATATCATGATCACATGATTCCTTCATTCATAATGGCAGATAGTGGGTATTCACTCAATGTACTCATTGGATAGACCATACACTACTCAACCATGGGGGGAATCCTACATATGCTCCCCCCCCAGTTTCCTAATGACACACTCTATTTATAGGTTTAACTTGACTATTGAGGGAGCGCCTACACACCAAAACCTCATTTTCACACACATACACTGGGGGAAACCTTGATTTCCCACCTTTGGTTACATAGTCTATAATTCATAAAAATGCACTAAAAATATAAATATTTCTCCCCTACAATAATTCTTGGATCACCCATCCTTATCTTTGTAGAATAGGTTTTCATCTATACCCTCAAGGGGCCTAAAAATAAAAAAAAAATTCATATATGCTAAAAATCCAAAAACATTCAAATATATACAAACATCCAAAAATATTTGCATCACTCTTACTTGGTTTTTCTTTGCACACTTATATTATTCATGTTGCACATTACTTATCATGTTAGCTTGATACATAGTATGATATATCCTTTTTCTATACACATGTGCATTCATGTGGTACATTGATTTAATTTAAGATACACATATATTGTTACATGATGCAAGATTTTTGACAATTATCTCTACTAGTTCTTCCACAACTTCTAGGGGCATCCGCTTTACAATTGCTCACATGCAACTAATATTATTCCAATGTTTACTAGTTTACTTTCTCTTACCTCATTCACTCATTACATACATTGTGTCATACAATTATTTACTCTAACATGTTAATGTGTGATTCATGTGTAGTATCTATTTTATAGGTTACTCCAAAAATAGATCATTTTCATCCCATGGTTTATTTCTTGTTTTCCATGCTTACTTTATGCTTTCACTTGTTTGAAGGCAATTCCCTATGTTACTTGTTTGTTTATTTGTTGAGCCTTGAGTTCCTCAATTGTCTTGCAAATCCTAAGTGTGTCCCATGTATGTGGCATCTTGTTTTCCATGTTGTTCTATTTATGTGTCCCTTGCATGATTTTTCTTACATTTACTACAATGTTTATCTATTAATTGATACCAATACTTTTCTAGTTTTTCTACTATTAATATGTATGTGCCATGGTATACACCATGAGTAATCCCCTATTTCCCATGAAGGAATCCTACAACATCTACACATCAACTACAATTCCTCTTGTTTTGGGCACACTCACATTTCTCTATCTCACATGTCCAAAACAAAGGGGAAACCATCAGGTGATATCTCTCCCTCACGATATTTTAGAATCAAGAAACAATATCATAGGGTACAAAATAGGACATTTGAGGTCCATAAAATGGCTCAGAAATAGCCTTGGGTCAAATAAAAGAAAGGTAACAAAGTGTATAAAAATACCATAGTGTCATTTTGACTATGGCCCATCGATACGCTTTCCGTCATGGGGTCAAATTTAATAGTTTTCTCAATTGGTACATTGTCTTAGTGACATTTACAGTCTCTTTACTCACCATAATGCATGGTAAAGTTTAGATTCTGGTGGAACCAAGGGTACGTGAGACCTAACATTTCTCTTATAATTTTTATCATCATTTGTAAATGAATTGTGTTCATGTATATCTATAGTGGCATTTATCCGTGGGTTTTGGGCAGAATTGAGGTGACCGTTATCCTTGTATAGGATTGACTTCCCATTGCTCATTTTTTGTGGAGGATATGTGAAACAGACTTAAATGACCCCATATAGAATTTGCATTTGCTTCTTTCTATTCTCCTAACACATTCCACTTAAGGAATGATCACCCCCAAGTCCTTCTGACCAGTTATAGCACAAATCTCAAAAAATCTTATATGGCAACGGTAGTAGGAGTAGTCTCTCCTCATCTCTCACAATATAATCAGTTGTACACTTTCCTTTCATTTTTTTTGTACTTACATATTGATATTTTCATAATTCATACTATTTTTTTCAAGTTAAAGTTTGATTTCCTATGCTATAGACATTGAATAAAATTTTCTTTGTAGGTACTCATATAGGCGAAAACATCACAACCCAAAAAAATACAAAGTCCTACCACATGCACAAGGTGCTATGAGTGAAGAAAAAGTTTTTCTAGACACTCACGTAAATTTTCCTTTAAGTACATAAATTTCAATTTCATACTTAAAAGGGGGAAAAATGTAGACACCTATTTTAGTAATTCATGTCTTACAGTAATAAAAATTGTACAACAGTTTTTGCATCATCCCACACTTTCTTAATTTGTTCAATAATGTTATACCCAGCTATATATATGTAATGGAATTACTTGAATATAATTAAAAATATATCACAATATATAATACATTATTAAGCCACTTTGAGGGAGAAACCTCCTAAGTCTTGAAATAAGACACTAATCCATACTCTTCACATCTATGGGGAGGAATTACTCACCCATATATATAGGTATGATTGTGAAAGATCATAACCCTTCATTATTATTAGTTTATACCTAATGAATAATTAAATAATAAATTTAAGTATAAATGTTATATAAGTCATATGTTAGCCCACACTTATATCTATACATGTGTTAGGTTAATCTCTTATCATTCCCTTCCCCTTTAAAACAACATTTCCCTCAACGTTGATCAATTGAGGATGGTGTTGTAGAAAATAATCATCTTTGGTAACCTCTTCTGCCTTTCATTTCCTCGACATCCCCTATATCTTCATTTGACCATTCAATTTAGAACAATTTATTTTCAACACATTTATGTCCCCTAGTCTATTTACTATCATAATTGAAACATAATTTTTTTTCTTGTTTTTCTTCAATTTGTTAAAGAGTCAATCGAGTAGGTTGAGGGAATGATTGTAATGACAATATGGGATATTTATTAGTATTTAAAGGCCTCCTTTTTCTATCTCTCTTTCCTCAGTGTATTGTGCAAATATCATGGATTCAACTATAGAACTTGGATTAAACATACACACATCCAATTGGATATTATCCTTCAGTCCTCCTAAGACCAAATAATTTAGGTTATTTTTAGAGATATCATCCACCCTTGATGATAAGTTCTAGGATTTCAGAATATAATCCTTTACTATACCTATTTTTTGTAACTTGTCTAACTAGCTAAAGTAACAAAAGTTTTTTGTTACATTATTAGAGTAGTGCAGTTGCATTTTATCTATGAATACTGACCAAGTGACATTAATACCCATATTTGTATTCTAGGTACAAATCCATCTATACCAAATGAACTTCTCTAGATCGAGATATATTGATGCCGTTATAACCTTCTGTCTACAAGGTCTTTTTAATGTTTATCAAAAAAATTCTATCATTTGATTGATCCAATTTACTAGATCCTTACCATCAAACTTACACATTTCTACTTTTGGGAACATGTTCCTTCCGTGTTGTGAATTTTTATATATATCCCGCATGGGTAGAAGATCCACCATGTTTTGGTTGTGTATAAATATGTGTTGAAGTGGGTTGAGGTTAAGAAATTCAATTTTGGAATGAGGTGTTGCATGAGATCCCCTATCTAAAGTTGAATGAAAACATGGTCCATAAGCTAGTGTTCATATCTAATTGTAAGTTACGCATATCATATTTGATCTAACTCACTTAATGATCCATCAAGGAAAACTGAAGAGTAGATGGTTTTTCTATCATAGAGCCATTTTTGATTCCATATCATATTTATAAGGTGTTTTACAATGGAGTATCAATATTATTGTTCTTACCTCTAGTTTAATGGACTTGCAATAAATAAGGGATTTCTAAACACATACAATTTGCAAACCAGTTTGAAAAAATTTGACTATGTGAATGTTTCAATGTATATTACATTCAATCTTGAAAATGTAAAATATACTTATATTGCTAAATTTCTCAGTGATATTTACAGGTTCTAGTAAATTCCCAGAGTGACCCCATAATGCAACTTATGCGTCCATGTTCAGGTCTATTGTGGTGGTACAAATGTGTTGTTCCATGCATGTCACAAGGTGACCGCATCACCTTGGTATGGGCAAGCACATCCGTCAAGGTGTTTCTCAAGATGAGGCGCTATTTTCAGGCTTCCGGAAATGGTTCCATTTTTGGTCATGTGGCGCAAAACCCTCGGATGCATGAAAGGCTCAGAAAGTTTTGTCAAGGTGAGTTGTATATCCTTGAGGATTAAATTCGCGCATAATAATGGTTGTACATAATTTTGGGTGAAGTTCCCGGATGGCAATAAATTCCCCAGTTGGGCGACAATAAGTGGGTGACCTCCTGGGAACCTATGTAAGGCTTAAATTTTCACTTCTGAAATTTTTCCTAAAGTTTTGGGAGATATGTATCCCAAGTGTTCAAACAAAACATCCTTTGAAAAAATCATAGATATAAATTCTTGGTGAGTTATCACTTCATCTCAAAAAACTCAGTTGTTTCCACAAATTGTTGCTATGATACGTACGATGCTATTGGACACCAAGTTGAAAATAAGGGGTTACAGATATATCAGAATATATAATATATTATTAAGCCACTTCGAAAACCTCCTGAGTCTTACAATAAGAACTAACTCATACTTCAGATTCACACCTATGACAAATGAATTACTCACCCATAGGTATGATTTGAAAGTCATACCCCTTCAATTTTATTAGGTTATACCTAATGAATAATTAACTTAAATTGTAAGTACTAAATTTATATAACACTATGTTATCCCAAAAATTTCTATGGGATGTTGGGTTAATTATCTTACTAGCTCAATATCTCACTCATCTTTCCTGCACATAACCTATTTATTTACATAACATTCATATTAATTCATGAAATCAGGATATAACCTCACATATTAAATATCAATTTTCAAAATCACTCTGCACACGTGTTTACAGGACCATAGTCTCCCGAAAGGGCCATTCATGTGTATGGATGACCTAGATTGATTTGGTCACTTTTCCCATCCAATGCCTACTTTTCTTAATTTGAAATTATTTGGTACAACTTCTAGTTGGTTTTATCTAATTTTTCCATATCCAAAATGCATATATAAACCAATTATTCATATCTCATTAATGAGGGAATTATATGTACTTGAACCTAAACATTCCAATGAGAAAATAATAAGATAAATCACAAGAAAAACTACTCCAAGACTCCTTTGAGATGTCATATACTTTGTATACTTCATTCCTAGGGAAGTGCACTCTACTCAAATTTTCAAGCATAAATATGAACATTATCATCCAAGTCAAGCTAGGGAAAAGTTCAAGTACAATCCCATTATTGCAAGCTCATGATTATCAATTTGGTTACATACATTCTAGATATCACATGATAGGTTTGAATGACATATGGTTTGAGATTTATCTTAGAGTAGTGGTGATGTAAATGGTGCACGACGGTTCTCTTGACAATTTCAGATAATGTTTATCCTACAAATCCCTTCAAGATGAAAGTTTTAGAAGATTCAATCAACTTTCCCCTATTAATGTACAACAGATAATGTCCAAAATCTGAATCTCACACAAGAACATCCTCTTCAATTTCCCATTGATCTGGAAGTAGTGGGCAGAGCCTAGAAATTTTGATCATAAACATTTAAAGGGACAAACCCATCATAAAGAAGGGCCATTTTTCTCAGAGGTAGGAAATAAGAGATAAAATATGCAGAATAATCCCTTACAGAATCGTAACAGTAGAAACTAATATGCAGAAAATATTACAGATCTCAAATAAATTACAGAATAAATAACACAACACAGAGAGACAATATTTAACGTGGTTCACCCAATTTGGGCTACGTCCACCAAGAATCACTTGCTCAGATTTTATTACAAGCCTCCACTCTCTCAATACAATACCCAGATCTGTTTGGAGCTATGCTCAACAAACTCTACAGAATTCACACCCGAATTCAAAGCACATCTGCAATACATTTTCTTGTAATCTATCATATGCATAAGACCATATAAATAGACAATTGCTTAAGCAGTTTGATACAAAACCATGGGCAAAAAATGTGGGTATAAAAAAATGGGTACCGAAAAACTATGGGCCCAAAAACAGCCCATAATGGTTACCCATTACCCATGGGTTAATAAACCAACCATGAAAAATTGCTTCGGGGGCTTTGCCCCCGAACCCCCTTGAACCCCTCCTCGAACCCCCTTGACCCACTCTTCGGCGAGCGGGACCACCGTAAAAATACCTGAGTGTAGCACATAGAAGGTGTACCACACTCTAACATGAAAATAAGCTCCACAAACATAACAAGTACAACACAGTCAACAAGCTAATTCAAGAAATGGGAGAGTAGGAGCGAGTCCTATGAAAGACACAAAAATGGCATAAAGATGAACGGCTTCGAAAGTTCATTTCTAGCCCTTTCCAGGTGTATCAGACCAACCCAGATTAGCACACAATCTATAATATCATGGATAAGTCTTCTTCTCCCTCTCATTTTTAGTACTTTGGGGTCATTTTTCTATCAATATTTATCTTTGTTCACATGTATTATCCTTATTTTTCGACAATTAGCTTTGGAAACTAGTTGATTAGGAAAATATACCATCTGTTAATACCCTCTATAAATTTGGTATAATGGGTTTAGATTAAAATATCAAGAACATCATGAGATAATTGGATCATATTGCATTAGTTTTGAAATTTAATCTTTTTATGAAGTATGTGAAAGGATTGTAAGTGAGTAAAATGGAGCAAGAAAAGTTATTGCAACATAGAATTTATTAAATGGAAATGATTGTGGAGGGCTTGCAAAAGGATGTTTTTTTCAATGCTTTGATTACACAATACACATCGATTGCATAAGATAAAGAGCACAATGTTGTACACAAAGTTGTGAGGGAAATTGTGTAGTGTTTTACATCTTTAAAAGATTGCATTCCATGGTATAGTGATGTGGGTTGAGCATAGATCCTTAGTCAGTGAAAGTATAAGTGCACATAATAATAGTGCAAAAATGACATGATTTATCATAATAACATGATGAAAGGAGCAATAAAGAGTCATGAAAGAAATTATTTGAATAGACATGTGTCACCAAAATAAGAAATGCTCAATATTACCATTTCTCAAAAATGATCAGATAGATCTATTACAAGATCCCGGTGATTTATTATCCTTAATAATTAAACGCTAAAAAATGTATGAGGTCATGCAAAGAGACAATGTGGTATTCTGGAGGATTTAATGAACTCAGTTACAATGTAGAAATATATGAAATGTAGGGAAACTATAAAGTGAGTTAATTTCAACACATTTGAGGGGGTAGAGTGGTGAAAATGTAGAGAAGAGAGCCACAATGATAGTTGAACAAGTGAAGTGCCTATGAAGGGTCCTAGAGAAACACCATTATAATATCTCTATGATCTTAGCTCATTTTGTTTATTAAGGTCATGATAGTGTGAGAACGTATTTGAATATCTCATTAAAATTGTTATAATAAATACAGAAGACCTATATGTGTGTGGCGATCTACTATGCATTCTAAGATAATTCATGAGTCAATATCTTCTAGTAATTGTCATTATCTTTAGAGTTGAAAGGTTTATAAGCATCTAATTTTGATCACAATCAAAAACTCTATGCAAATGTTAAGGGCAACTAATCCAGAAGGCCAAAAATTCGGAGGAGGAGGCGTGATGGTGGAAGAAGCGACCTACATGGACATATATACTTTCCCTGAAATAGAATCTGAATGTAAAATTCATTAAGATGTTTAGGTTCAATGTTGAAATCCTAAAAAATGAGTAGATTACTGATCATCTTGGATATTTAAAAATTATCTTCTAGACGGTAACTCGTGGATGATATGAGAATATTTCTATAAGGTACTTATGACCATAGTTTTATGCCTATATTGGATTATTTATTATACTAAACATTTATTTTATGAAATGTGGACCCGAATAGATTGTCTCACCACTTTAAAACATTACAAAAACCCTAAGTCTTAGTATCATAGGATGTGTTATAATGCATACACATATCCTAAACCATCAGAATGTATAGGAAAACCATGGAAGTTTCATGTATGTGTTCCTTGTTATTTTCACATAAACCAAATTACTTTAGATGTAAAAATGGTTTTGTTTTGGAGCCTAAGACTTGGAACTGTTAAAACACAACAAATTTCATATTTTGGATTGAAAATGCATAAATCCATCTTCCACAATGAATAATACAACATTAACAAAACATTTCTTTAAAATATTATTACAACATCAAGAAAACACTCCTCTTTGTAACTATATAAAATTTTGATTTTTTTAGTATTGTAAGGTTTCCATATATATAAATTTTAAACTATGTCTTTCATAGCCTATATTATGATGAGATTATCTACTGTCTAATGTTTTTTCATGTATATTTTTTTTCATCCAAATTGAATAAAAAATATATTGTCCCAAAATAGGTCTTATTTTATATATAGTAACAAAAATAAAATCCAAATTTTAGATGTTAATTTTAGTTCCTGGGGGGGCGGCTATGGTCTTCTATCAATTATTTTTCACATTTCAAGGAGCATCTTTACATGGAAAATCATAAAATAATATATAGCCTCTAATATTTATTGGAAAGGATCCTGTATCCCTATGTAAATTATGCTATCTAACTTTCCACCAAATGGTTTTAATAAATACTAAAAAATGCTAGATTTTAAATTAGGGGGACAAATAACTACCTACTATGTTTTATTTTGAAAAAATACGAACACCCTTGGAATTTGTCTCTTTGATCCACTTAGTACCTTAACCATTTAAAAAAAATTATTCAGTTGAATAACTAGACTCAAAATTATACAAAAGTTCATGTTATTATAGGATCTCATACATTTTGAGTTGTATCCATCTCAAATAACTCATATTTTAAGGTTCCTCATTTTTTAGGAAGAGGTAATCCACTTAATTCCCCCTTTTGGCACCCCATTTGCATAAACTCACCTATATTGCATGCTTTCCTTAATCATTAGTATAGAATGTTCATCACATATGAAATCATAGCTGTTTTTAGGGTCTATTTAGCAAAACACACTATTAGTTTGAGGCCATTGCAAATATCCACCGTATTTTCTCACTTCTTCCATAAATAGGACCTTGGCGATCAAAAATAGGTAAGAGAAGTGGAAACATCAACCTGCACTACCCAAATACATCAATTTGTTAGCTCCATGATTTTCAGAAGTGTTAGAGGGTATGGAAAAAATGTGGTGGAAGCTTTTTAAAATCTACATACATTTTTCTGTCTTATGGAAAAATGGTAAGTAGTTTAAATTCCATTCTATAGAGATGCACGCGTTTGCCCCATGTATACAAGAACTCTATAGAGATAAACTAACATGATTTAATTGTCAGGAGTTTAGGTAAATATAACAATATCACTTAGTTGATTTACAAAGCCTCTGGTTACAAAGCCATTGAAACTTCTAAAATTTTTTGTGCACATGTAAGATAGTTAGCCTTAAGGGTGAAGAGCTCCTTGCAACTTAATTTATGAAGTGGGACTAGAGCGTATCTTGTTAAAGAAACAGACACCAATGCAACACTACTTCAACGTGTTCCTTGAGATATAGAAAAGGGGAAAATATTTACTGAGTGAAATAAGTGAATGTTAGCTAAAAACCAAACATCATCCATTAAAAACCATTCAATTTTCAGGCGTGAGGTATTGTAACCTAACAGTAGAACTTAGATTAAGAATAACGCACTACAAAGCATCGAACCTATGAAGATAAAGAGGTTGAATACATTTTTGTCAGATACAGCCTAATAAAGCCATAATTGTATTGAGTTCAACTCTATAAATGGAAAAATCAAAATTGCTAAGGGATTAAAGACTTATTCCCAAAAGATGTAACCATGTGATTTAAAGGTGTGCATGATATCGTTAGGTGTGTATTTCAATTTCATCTTAAACATTTCATGTATACTATTTTTGGAAGATATTTTTACAAGATGATATAATTTTTTTATCCTTATGGTAATTATAACACCATTAACATATTGTTGAGGATGATAATTTAAACATATAATAAAAAAGGTTGTCCCATGGGATCTCAAACTAAGAACATGGATGAAGAATTTTCCTACCTGTAATCTCAAGACCCTAACATTACAAAATGCTACATGATTTTGATAAATAAAATATGACACTCAATAAAAAACTACACTGAGACACTCTAAGATTAAATTTTCATCCTTAACCATGATATGTGCCCCAAAGCTAGATTTTCCTATATTTAATGGAATTTTTTTTACAAGTTGTATTTATAGGAAAAAAAATTCATTACTTCATGAATGCTTATTTCATGAACAAGGTACTATTTCCTCTTTCCACTTGGAATAAAAGTGCTTCCAATAATATAAGTCATATGTGAAATCTCATAATGAACCGAAATGAGAAATATATATAAAACTTATTATTGTAATGGTTTGTTCATAATCCCTGTGATGATTTTATTAGATCCCTCATCAAACCTTTAAAATAAGGAACAATTTGAAAATTGTAGATAAAATTTGATAAATTATCTAATCACACTCAATGCTTATTTGACGAAATTTTCAAGAGTTTTTTTCATAAGTGAAATTAAGTGCAAAATCCCCATTGAGGTCAAAATTTTTAAGCCCAATGGTATGATGGAAGCACTTGGATTTTCAAAATTAGTAGAAGAAAATATCAAGGTTCAAATTTGTTCTTCATATTTTACTCCATGTAATAATGCCACATCACAATGCAATCTTCCAAACCCACATCCAAAAGAAATCCCTTCAAATTATTTATAAAGGAAAAAATGCAAGCACCATGGACAAAATGGGTTATGCTATAAATGTGATGAAATTTCATATGGGGCCATAAATGTGTGGAACAATATCTGTATCTACTATAGGTTGGGTCATCCTATGCAGGATGTTAGGAATTAGAGAACAAATATGTGGAAACAATTCCTCAAATCACAACAATAGGAAACTATATAGTAGAAGTATACATGCAAAAATATAACAACATAAATAAATAATGCACAAAAGAAGAAAAGACAAGATTTAACGTGGTTCACCCAATGTGGGCTATGTCCACCAAGAACTTGTTCAGATTTTATTATCAACAAGAGTAAAAAAATCTCACATTATTCTCTCAGTTATGAACTCACAACAGAATTCCAAAGATGCTAAACCACATCTAAACCACAATTGACACCCAATTGCTTAACCTTGATCACTCTTGATCACCTCTTGATCACTAAGACTCAAGACCTATTGAACACACAAAATATATTCAAGATACCCTAACACCTCTATATACAGGATTACAATCCTTTAAGAAGTCTAAAAGCCAAGCCTAGAATTATGAAAGTCATGACCTTTCATCTTCCCACGGCTAGAAAAGAAACTGTCACGACCTTTCATCTTCCCATGGCTAGAAAAGAAAGTTTCATGACCTTTCATCTTCCCAATTCAAACTCCAAACTTCAATACTGATATGAGAATACCAAAAACAGGCTCCACACCCCAACAATCTCCCACTTGAAGACTATTCCTATAGAGAAAACTTCTCAACCCTTGATTATCAACCATGAAGGCCAATCAAAGTTGAACACAACTTCAACTTCTCCCTTGTGACTGCCTTGGTCATCATATCCACATGATTCTGATTGGTATGAATCTTTTCCAGCTTCAACTTATCTTCTTCCAAAGATTCCCTAATGAAATGATATCTCAGTTGAATGTGCTTCATTGTAGAGTGAAAAGTGAAGTTCTTTACTAAATGAATAGTGCTCTAACTATCACTGTGTAGTCTCCCAACTTCCTACTTATGACCCAACTCATCAAGCAACTGCTGTAGCCAAATCATCTCCTTGCTTGCCTCTGTGGCAGCAACATACTCAGCCTCTGTGGTTGACAAAGCCACAACCTTTTGTAACCGTGAAATCCAACTCACCACTGTATCACCAACTATAAATACATAGCCTGTTGTGCTCCTCCTACTGTCTAAATCTCCTGCCATGTCTGAATCTACATAACCATGCAATGTAGTGTTTGATCCACCAAAACACAATATTTCTCCCATGGTCCCTCTCAAATACCAAAGGATCCAGTTCACTACCTTCCAGTGCTCTCTACCTGGATCACTCATAAACCTGCTTACTGCTCCTACTACATGGGTAATGTCAGGCCTAGTGCATACCATAATATACATCAAGCTAACAATCGCTGATGAGTACGGTACCCTAGACATTTGGATTTTATCCTCCTCAGTATTAGGAGTCTTCCCCTTTGATAATTTAAAGTGACCTACCAAATGGGTAATAACTGCCTTAACATCCTGCATACTAAACCTCTCCAAGACCTTCTTTATGTACTCTTCTTGAGATAACACCAGCTTCCTCTCCTTCATGTTTTGAGTTATTCTCATACTAAGGATTTTTTTTGTTGCCCCCAAATCCTTCATAGAAAAGGAGTCACCTAGCTGCTTCTTGAGTACCTTTATTTCTTGCATGTTTTTCCCTGTAACAAGCATATCATCCACATACAGGCAAAAAATAATATAAATACCATCAAAATAATTCTTGATGTACACACAATGGTCTGAGTAACACATGGAGTAACCCTACTCCTACATAAAACTGTCAAACTTCTTGTACCACTGCCGTGGAGCTTGTTTCAGGCCATACAAACTCTTATTCAATTTTCACACTAACCTCTCCTTCTCTTTGACCTCTTAACCATGTGGTTACTGCATATACAATCCCTCCTCCAACTCACCATGAAGGAATGTATTCTTCACATCCAACTGTTCTAAGTGCATGTATTCTACTGTAACTAAACCAAGAACAATCCTAATAGAAGTCATTTTAACAACAGGAGAAAAAATTTCATCAAAGTCTATACCTTTTTTCTGTGAAAATCCCTTAACCCCCAACCGGGCCTTGTATCATTCCCTGCCTCCATTTTCCTCTTTGATTCTATACACCCACTTTTCCTGCAATGTTCTCTTGCCCTCAGGTACCTCCACCAGATCCCAAGTTTGGTTTTCCATAAGAGATCTATGCTCTTCATCCATGGCCTACTCCCACTTCTTCCTGACATCCACCTGCACTACTTCCTCAAATCTCTTTGGCTCTCCACTGTTAGTGAGAAATAAATAATTCAAAGATAGAGTAAATCATTCAGGTTCCCTTATTACCCTAGAAGACCTTCTCACCTTAGGAGTTTGGGGTTCCTAATGAGTGGGTTCCTAAACTAGTTGTGACTGAACATGTTGCACCTGAACTGACCCCTTAGACACCTTGTTGTCCGCAATGTCCTCTAACACTGTGTATTCTTTCTTTGATTCCTCTTTCTGTTCATGCAACTGATCTTTATACATGAATTTTTCATTAAAGACAATATCTCTAGAATGAAATATTTTCTTATCCTTAAGACTCCAAACACGGAAACCAAAATCATCCTCACCATATCCAACAAAGGTGCATTTCTTAGAATTAGCCTCTAACTTGGTCCTATCATCTTTATCAATGTGAACAAATACCTCACATCTAAATACTCTAAGAAATGAGTAATTAATTTTCTTACCAGACCAAGCCTCCTCAGGTGTACCTCCATCCAAAGCCATAGAGGGTCCTCTGTTAATCAGATAAAAAGAATTTCCCACCGCTTCGACCCAAAACATGAGTGGCAGCTCGGCATGTAACCTCATGCACCTAGCACGCTCCATGATTGTCCTGTTCATTCTCTATGACACTCTATTTTCATGTGGAGTATTTGGAACCGTTCTTTTCCTACGGATCCCATTTACTGAACAATAATCAAGAAATTCATTGTTGCAATACTCCCCTCCATTATCCAATGTGAGACATTTCAACTTGAGACCTGTTTCATTCCCAACCAAGGCTTTCCATATTTTGAAGGTTTCAAACACATTAGATTTCTTTCTAATGCAATATACCCAAACTTTTCTAGTTACATCATCAATGAAAGTGACATAATAACATGAACCACCAATATTTTTTACCTTAGTTGGCCCACATACATCTGTATGCAATAAATATAACTTACCCTCCTTCCTGGTAGGTCCAACCTTGAGGAATCTCACTTGCTTCTATTTTCCATAAACACAGTCCTCACAAAAGTTTAAATCTAGCTTATTTAATTTGGGAAACCTATCCTTTATAATCTGCATGCCCTTTTGACTCATATGACCGAGTCTCTGGTGCCACCAAGTTGCATCTCCATTTGCAAAAAATAAATTACAATAATCAGTACCACTAGTGAAATACAAAGTACTAGTTTTCTTACCTCTTGCAACCACAAGAGCTCCCTAGGTAACCTTCCAAGAATTCACTATAAAACTGACCGTACAGCCATCACTTCCTAGCTAACCCGCTGATATAATGTTCCACCTAAACTTAGGCACATTCCTAACATCCTTAAGTAACCATGTGTTCCCATTCTACATTTTCACCCAAACACAACCTTTCCCTACTATTTTGCATGGTTCATCATCACCAAGATATACATGTCCAAAATATCCTTGAACAAAATCAGTAAAGTAATGTCTATGTGGGGTGGCATGGAAAGAAGCCCCTGAATCTAACACCCAAGACTCAGAATATTATCTAAAGAAAGAATTAAAGCATCCTTGACAAACATCACCTACTTCCAAATTTACCTCTTTAGTTTCCTCATTCTTCTTATCCCGAATAGCCCAGAAATCTTTCTTAGCATAACCAACCTTCCCACAGTGCCAACATTATAACTTACTCTTGGACTTTGACCTTCCATGATCATTCGACTTCCCATGGTTACCTTTCCCTCTGTTCTTTTGTCTCCCTCTACTCTTCATTGTCAAAGCATTTCTAGAAGTAGAAGAATCTTCGGTTCTCTTCCTTCACATTTCCTCTCTTAGGATCACACCTATTACATCCTCAAACTTCAGCTTTGAGTTATTAGAGACAGAATTACTTACAACCATAACCAAGCTGTCCCAACTATCTAGTAAGGAGAAAAAAATCAACAAGTCCCTAACCTCATCATCAAAGTCAATTTTTACCGAGTTTAACATACTCAAAACCGTATAAAATTCATTCAAATAATCAGCAACAGAACCATTCTCAAACATCTTCATATTAAATAATTTTTTTAATCAAAAATATTTTATTAGAGACAGAGGGTTTTTTTATATAAATTACCCAATGCACTCATCAGACCTTCCATGGTCTTCTCATGTGATATGTTGAAAGAAACCAAAGATTCAAGGCATATTCGAATCACCCCCAGGTGCCTTTCTATCCAGCAACTCCTAATCATCATCCAACATGGCTGTAGGCTTCTTTGCTTTTCTGGCCAAAGGAACATGGAGGTCCTTTTGATATAAGTAATCCTCCATTTTCATCTTCCACGAACCAAAGTTCTGCCAATTGCACTTCTCAACCCTTGATCTGCCCTCATATGCCATAAATCCCCCTCAAGATAAAATTTCCCTATGATTTACCACTTTAGCAAAAACCCACAAAATCTATGATACCAGTTTTTAAGAATTAGAGAACAAATATACGGAAATAATTTCCTCAAATCACAACAGTAGGACACTATATAGCAGAAGTATACATGTGGAAATAAAACATCATAAATAAATAATGCACAAAAGAAGACAAGACAAGATTTAACGTGGTTCACCCAATATGGGCTATGTCCACCAAGAACTTGCTCATATTTTTTTATCAACAAGAGTAAAACAAATCTCACAGTATTCTCTTAATTATGAACTTACAACAAAATTCCAAAGATGCTAAACCACACCTAAACCACAATTGACACCCACTTTATCAACCTTGATCACTCTTGATCACTAAGAATCAAGACCTCTTGAACACACAAGATATATTCAAGATACCCTAACCACTTCTATATAGAATATTACAATCCTTTAATAAGTCCAAAAGCTAACCCTAGAAGTTTGAAAGTCCGTGACCTTTCTTCTTCCCATAGTTGGAAAAGAAACTGTCATGACCTTTAATCTTCCCATGGCTGGAAAAGAAATGGTCATGAACTTTTATCTTCCCAATTTGAACTCCAAACTTCAATACTGATTTGAGAAGACCAAAAATAGGCTCCACACCCCAACAAAGGATTGGGAAAATGTTCAAGAATCCAAGGATGAAGAAAACGTTTCCAAATAATCTATGTGTATGGATTCCCAATGACAATTTATTTACACATCTTGGTAATAGCTATGACCCCTAAAACTATGAAAGTAAAATTATATTTTCTTCATATTCCTCTCAATATTATAATAGCATTAGGTAGCAAACATAGCTTCATTGAAATTTGGTTCACCAAACAAGATGACTACTTTGTGTATCCATGTTCAAGCATTAAAGTTATGATATCTGATGGAGGAATATTTCCTTTCAAAATAAAACGTTACAATATTCATATTTCTATATATAGGACTATGATATCCAATTAAACATATTTGTTTTTCACTTCAAGGGATGTGATGTTGTTCTTGAGACTCAAGGGTCGTGTACACTTAGACCAATCTTGTGGGATTTCTGTAAACTCTAGATGCAATTATCAAATAATAGGAATAAGTAAACTTTAAAGGGCCTCATCTTTATGTCTATCATTATTTTAAAAAATCATTAGATGGATACTCTCCTTAAATAGGGATCTAATGGGGTATTTTAGTAACCATGATTCATTTAGTTAAGTGAATATTTAAATATTGACATATTTACACAAATTTTAAAGAAACGAATGCCAAATATATGAAGAGAAAATATGATTACCACCTCAACATATGGAGGACCATAATAGTCAACTTATTATATGAATTTTACCCCTAACATTTCACCATACTAATTTCTTTTCATGCAAAAATAATAATAAAAAGTAGTATGAGAACTCTTAAAGGTAGGATGCATTCACCCATGTACAAGCCCTTATTAATTTTTGGTTCTTCTCATCCATGAAAAATATGGGTCTTGTTGATTATGGATAAATTTTATGGAGCTAAACACAATCACTATCAAAGAAAATTTCCCCTTTCTAGTGATTGATGAGTTACTCGATGAGATTCATGGTGCCCAATTTTCTACAATTTAGATCCATGCTCTTGTTATCACTAGACCCACATAAATGAAGAATATTTTCCTAAGATATCATTCTATATTCTGATAGTCACTATGAATTCTTGATCACACCATTACATCTTAGCAATAACCATCACCATTCTAGAAAATGATGAAGAAACTCTTTTTAAATTTCTTTTATAAAATTGTTTTGGTATTATTTTATGACATAACGATCTATAAAATAACTTATGCAAAACATATAAAACACATTGACCCACTATTTCAACTCCTATTCGGTAATAAATAATGACCAAAAATTCCAAGTTCTCGTTTGGATAGAAGGAATTTAAGTACCTTAGGCATATTGTCTCTATAGTAGGAGTCATAGATGACCCTAAAAACTAATGCCATGAAAAATGATCAAAAACCAAAGACACTGAGAATCATTTGTGGATTTTTTGGACCCACTAGCTATTAAAATTTTATTTTTAAATGATTATGGAAAAATAACTTCCCCATTGAATAAAATGTCACAAAATATGCCTTATCATGGACATATATAAAAATATGACTTTGGTGTATTGAAACAAGCTATGTGTACTATACACGTTTCATCCATGTCATATTTAGCCAAGACATTCATTAATGGAATTTACTTATGTGATAATGAAATATGTGTCATCCTCTTCCAATAATTTCACCCTAATTATTTCACTATTGTGGCCATTTTAAGGAAAAATTTGGTACAATCCACCCATAAAACAAGAATTATGTCTATATTACACAGTCAAAAAGTGGTAGCCACACTTGTGAGGTAAGAATTTCTGTATAAAATTAGATCTTCATAGTCTCAAATAATTTCTAGAATAGTCGATATTCTCTCTATCTCACCAAAAATGGATCACCAACATCATTGGGTATGACCATGAGATCAATTGTAAGAAAGGGAAAGATATTGTGGTCATGGATGCACTTTTCTGTATATATGAGGACCACGATTCATATTGTTTATTATACCACAAATTTTATAATGGATGCAAGAACTACAATAGGGTTGGATATAAGACTCAGAAATATAAAATTTAATATAAAAACTAAATATATATAGCTTAAAACCCTTTTCCCAAATACCCTTGAGATGGACATTATTTACAACATTTGTATTTTTATACTCATAGTCCAATATACGAAATGAGTTTTTTCAAAAAATACACATATCACATTTAGAAGGTCATTCTAGGTTCATGAAAATATATGTGAGGGTCCATAAAAATATCTTCTGGCATAATATCAAGGAGGACATCATTTAGATGTTTGTAGAATCTCATATTTTCTAAAGTACAAGGGTGAAATGATGATAACTCATGGCTTACTATAACCACTACCCATTCCTAAGAGGATCTAGATATATATTTCCATAGATCTTATTGTGATCCTTATAATCATTAGGGTTAAATAAGTCATAATGGTTATGTTGAATAACCTCTGCAAGTAATCCCGCTTATGTTTCATTTACACCCTAACACCTTTTCAACAATTTCCAAAAAAAATGTTAATCAAATTTTCTACCTCTATGAAATTCTATCTTGTATTGTCTCATAATGTGAATCAAATTTTATAAGCCATTCCAAGACAAAATAAATTTGAGGAATGAGAACATAATTGAAGATGAGTTCAAGCTATTACCTAAATAGAAATAGTCAAACAAAAATACTCAAAAAATGTTGACCAACATCAAGTGGTTACCTCTTGTATAATGGTGGTACAACACCAGGTATTATGCAACCATAAAATTGACCACATTTGAATAAATTCATGAACATATGCCATTTTTTATTCTCTCTTACATTCCAATAATTTATTACATATAACAAGTCAACATCACCTTTAATGTATGCAAATAATATTGTTTCATTTATTTAGTAAAATATCCCCATGGCCTAGAATCACATGAAACAATAGGTAGATAAACATTGTTCTTGTAGACACCTCAATTTTACCACTCTCCTAAATCAATTAATTCCACCCCACAATAGTCCCACAAACTCCATATCAAATGAATTAACATTATTTCATTAATTAACCCTCCTCATCACCTAATTAAACTTCCCACATCACTATCCACCTCATATTCCACCATGACCCACTTTTAAATTTAAAAATATGGGTTAAATAGTCTATTATCCCCTCATGTTCCCTACTCCCGAATATAATATTCAAGATAAAATATCATCCGTTCTGTATGTACCCCATTCACCAAATCACAATTACTTTTCTAAAACATGATTAATTAGGTCTCCCTAATTAATCCTACATCAGAGGTTATAAATAAATCCCTTCCCCCCTTTCAGGAAACACAAGAAGTGAGATATCC
This sequence comes from Taxus chinensis, assembly GCA_019776745.2. Classification (NCBI taxonomy): domain Eukaryota; kingdom Viridiplantae; phylum Streptophyta; class Pinopsida; order Cupressales; family Taxaceae; genus Taxus; species Taxus chinensis. The sequence goes on along the minus strand of JAHRHJ020003194.1, from coordinate 12,736 downwards.
AGTCTGAGCTCTTACATTATTTCTACACAAAACATCCTCATTTTATCTCATCCTAATGCTCGTATAAGCCCCTACATCATCCATCCAAAAATCAATTATCCTCCCTTGAGTGATGCAAAGTAGAGATGATAATTGTTCATGCAACAAAATTACCTTACGTTTGAGAGTAAACTATATTCTGATTTGTCAAGGTCTATCTAAGTCTTCACCCGATCTGAGGTTCACAAAGGAAATATCATGAAGAAGCTATACATTTGATTTATTTCACTTTCCAATTATGTTTTAGTTTCCATTAATTAAATTCTAGCACACCCGGTGGGACTTACCCACACTCTCTTACCCTTAGTTTTTCATTTATTGATCGTATCAATTTTTTGTTTACTATTATCTATCATTATTATCTCAATTTCTGTACAATATGGGATTATTTGGCTAATCTCTACATTGTGGGAAGTTCTATTATTTTATTGTGTTTTGAGGTGTTTGTGCAGGTTGTAGTAGCAACAAAATTATCTTGATCTGTGGTGGTCATTCCATTCTTAACTCCCTTGAAGCTTGGTGTTTTATTACTTATGTTGTTTCACTAGTGTTTATACAGGGGTTTTTTAGAGTTCCATCCATGGATCAGGCTAATAATATATACATTAGGAACTGATTTTCCTTATTGGTTTTGGAAGGACCCTTCCTATTTCTCCAAACTATTCGATACTCCTAGATTCTGATTCCTTTTTCTACATCATACTCTTACCAAGTTCCTTACTTACATCCTAACTCCCCTCACATTCCATTAAACTCCTTCCCCACTCCACACACTTACATTCATCCTTATTTCATATTTTATTACATATTAACGTAGATTTGTTATCTTTACTAATATTTGTGTATCTGGTTTTTTATTGACATTGGTGTTTCAGTGTTTTTTTTGTTGTGTTTACAGGAGCATGCAAAATCTGACAACATAAAATAATTTATAAAATAACACAGAAACTATGATATCTTTTTTTTGTTTTTATTTATAGTTTTATGGTATGTTAGTGCATATTTCTATTTCAATAACACTTGTGTTTTGCATTATTTTGTTAATTTTGTGTTTATTTTGATGTCTCTATGGTGTTTTTTGTGTTTATGTGTTTGTAGGATCTCAGGAAAATACGAAGTGAGATTTTATAAAAATAAAAATAAAAATAACATATTTTTCTTGATTGGTACTCTTACAATTGTTTTATAGGTGTTTTCAACTTCTCTGGAGGAAAAAAAATAGATTTAAACAATAAAAAACATAGTATTTGCTAGTTAGGTGTTTTCCCTCTAACTATAGAGAAGGTTTTGGTTGTAGATAAATTTTACAGTCTGCTAAATTTTGGAGGTTGTTACTCTGCTAGAAAAGTAAACCCTGTTAAATCCCTCCCTTCCTCCTTACCGATATCCTAACCCCTAACTCTAAAGATCACCCTTCCTGCCTAACTCTCTACACACCCCCCTTATCTTCCCTACTTTCTCCCATCTCGGCAATCTAACTCATTGAGATACTCAATATCCACACACCCATATCTCATTACGCCGAAGGCATTATACCTATGGGAAAGGGATTTTTTGACCTTCATGGGACTGTGTAAAATTTGATGGCTTAAATGACAGTTTTTTTATTTTTAACAATTTTTCTTTTGCTATTTTTAACAATTTTGCTTTTTGCTTTTCTAACAATTTTGATTTTCTGATTTTGTATGCTACTTTGCTTTACTATACTTAAACTTTATTTTATAGCTTTTTCATATTTTTAACAATTTTGCTTTTTCTATTTTTAACAATTTTTCCTTTTGCTTTTTTAATTTTGCATGCTACTTTGGATTTACTATTTTTAAATTTTATTTTATAGCTTTTGCATGCATTAACCTTTAACTACTAGTCACTAACACTATAACTTCATTCTTTAGGATCTCCAAGTTCTAGTCAATCTCCTATGTTAAATTGAATTCTGCAGGTATGCATTTAAATTCTTTTGTTCAGATAGTCATGTTTCTTTTTGTGAACCCTCGCGAATTTGTTTTCTTTAATGGATATTGACATCCCCATGTACGAGACAATTGAACCAGCATCAAAAATCAATTGGGGAAATTGAATGATACACAGTAATTTTAACATGCAAACTACATTCAATCCACATAATTTAAAGTTCAATCCAAGTACGAACTTGAGAAATTAGTATTACAAATCACACGACAACTGATTTTTATGGTCTCAAATAGTTAAAATTTGGTTAGAGAAGTAATTTTATGAAGAGGAAGATATAAATGCTCTCTTCTTACTTGTTACATGTTTCACATGCAAATAATTTAAGTTACAACATAGGAATTTTACATTTGAATTGGAAAGTGGATCAGAGCTGCACACCAATCACCTACATTTCATCTTATAAAGTTACAAATTAGAATACTTGTTTATAAACAAGCAATATCACATGCTTCCAACATACCTACACTAACTAGATATCCTAGGCTACACCCTTGTGCATTTGCTCATGACAAGCATAAATAAACAAAGAATTCAAGAATCTGAAAGTAATTTCCTTAAAATATATGCAATTCTTGGTCCCTAAACTCAATTTGTTAAAGGTCAGAAATGCTAAAATTGCATTTTAGACACAATGGACATTTGCAGCCAGACTGTGGGAGTTGATTCTCATGTGATAAACAAATTGAAATCCCTTCAGTATACCGAGTGAGATCCTGTGTACTTTTTGAAAACCTCATACATGCAGATATACATTTATCCCTACACAAACCATCGTCAAAAGTAAGGTGCCTCAGCTTAAGTAGCTTCCTTGTCTTTTTCTTTCTAAATATAATAACAGATACCATTTGGCGTTCACATTGCATTGTACACATGTGATTTCTAGTCTCATAGCCCTATATACCATTCCTCATATCCCTCTCTATGATCTATCCCATCTGAAGCCACATTATATCATTGATATGAATCCCATACCCCTATATCTTTACCACCCCTATCGCTGAGTCAAATCCACTAACTCTTCCTCCTAGCCACTGCCCACATTCTTTCCCACAACACCTGTCTCCATGCCAATTTATCTCCTAACCATCGCCAATATGTAACCTAAATAACATCAATCTATTCAACACACCACAAAACTCCATCCTAACCCCCACCTAGTAACATCCTTTCACTAGTCCCCATGTCAGTGCATCACTTCATCTATTGAATCTTTCCTGCCACTGCTAAGCCCCACGAGCTCACCCTAATCTCATCACGCATTCCTACTATGTATACCCTTCACTGAGCTTCTTAGACCTTCCACTTCCTCCCTGTTCTTTCCTTCCTCGCCATAGCCAAATATCAATTTGATCTTTCCATTCATCCCTATATCTCGTCTCGACGAGTTGAGCTCCAAATACAAACACATGTCCTATCCTCTTTCACTCATCCAACACTATTAACCTCTTTTGACTTGACATTTTTGGTAGAAGATTAAACTCAGGGAACAAAATACCTAATTTACTCTACATAATTTTATTTTATTATGTATATGTGTGTGTGTGTGTGTGTGTGTGTGTGTGTGTGTGTGTGTGTGTGTGTGTGTGTGATAATTTTCTATAAATAAATTTGGTGTATGTTATTTTTATTTCTATAATTAATTCAAAATTTTTCCTTAGGGTTTATCTATTTTGTTTTATTGATTATTTTATTTTGATCAAATGATTAATTAAATTTTCAATTAATTACAAACCTTTCTTATCCATTATATCTTCACTAAAATTTATGGATCCAATTAATTTATTTGTTTTAGTTGTAATTAGATATTTACAAACCCGGATATAAATAAACTCTAGGATCACCTAACATTGTTTTTTTAGTTGTTTATTGGGGATATTGTGCAAAAATTGAATATTTTTTGAGATCAATTTTTACGACGCGTAGTTTCTCTCAGAAGTTGATTTTTACAACAACGTTGTTTTTTTATCAATAAAAGAAAACTTTTAATCATGATCTCAGAGGACCATAATTATACAAGCTATAAATAACGTACCACCGAAAGAGGTCCTTTCAGTATTTTCTTTTGCATTTTTCAATAATCAACCATTTATAAGGCTCGGAGGCCACCCGAGGCCCTGTTGACCATTTGTTTTTACCTTCCATTCAATTTTAATACATCGACAACTTGACCAAACATTTGTAATATATAATTTAAATTGTCTTGTGATGAATATCAATTTAATTTGAGACAACCTAGTTAATTTAGTAAGCATATTTTAATTCAGCTAGCTTCATTTTGTTATCTAACTATCATCATGATCATTTTCATTACTAACATTTTTTTGATCGTTGTTCGTGTATGCTCTTTTCTCGCACTTCCAAGTGATCTTGAAACTAAAAAAATGGTCATGATCATCTACATTTATTTTTTTATTCTGACATTATGTGTGTAGGATAACTACTAATAAATTTTGTGTAGGAATGCACTATTCAAATTTTTTATTACGCAATCCAACTTATAACACTTTATCTGCAGGACTCTTCGATCAAATAAAATTTTAAAACTTGAATCAACTTTTTGTTGCTAACTAGTCATTTCATTTCCAATAGCTTAATTAGTCACTATACTAGATTCATTTCTCATCTAACTATCATCTTGATCATTACTCAATTTATTTGGATTATAATTTTTTTTACGATCGCTAGCCATGTATGATATTTTCTCGCATTCCTAAAAAATATTAATATAAAAAAGGACCATGATGGTTTACTTTTCATTTTCTTCTCACCTTCTCTGTGCCGGATAACTACTAATTCATTTCACAAAGGACCACATCACTTGTGATTATTATCAAACAAAAAAAAATCCTAACACTTCTAAAAGGATTACCTTGGTCAGAGAACAATCTAAAAATTTCTAAAAAAAAAAAAAAGCAAAACACTACGCTAAGGCAGACTATCATTTTAAGATTGTATTTTTATTTCAATTTGGAAAAAAATTTATTTTTAAACACCTCAGCATCTGCATTTTCACATAGTAGAAGTGTATTTTATCACCACTTATGTTACATTGTTAATGTGGATTTTACCACTAAAAATTTCACTTAAGACCTAGTCTTGAACTCTAAACTCAGAACCAAACTTGCACAGGTAAAATAAATAGAATAATATATTAATTGTCTATATTTTTGCTACCTCTACACATATATAGGAGAGGATTACCTATTATTATGGAACCACTCAATCCTATAATATCTCTTATTTAGTTGTGATTGTTACTCACGTAACAATACACAACTCAAATCATATGAGTTGTTAAAAACAACTCCGACCAACATATTATGTTAATATAACAATAATATAATCACTAACATTTGTATTTAATGAATACATAAATAATGTAAACATTAATATTAGTTTCCTAACATTCCCCCCCCTTAATGTTTACATGGTAACATTAGAAATTTCACACTTCCTTTGCATCCTGTCGCCTCTGTGTGCTCATGATCTTGGCATACACTCGAACTGAAGGTAGAAGAAGGAACACATCAAATTCTTATCGACCAAGCACTTTCGGGAACACATATGACCGACGAGGATGGGAACACGCTCAGGAATCATCTGCTTATCAACCAGTCACTCTAGGGAACACATCTGACCTAGCAGTGTGGGAACTCAAGCAGGAACACATTTGAACAAGCTTCAATGGTTTTCAAGAGGATAACCACAAACCTAGGTATGAACAGGAACACATATGACTGTTCTACCTCATCAAGCCTCATGATGTTGCGTTTCACCGTGTTATTTGTTCTGTACTATGTTTTTTCATTTGGGGAAATAGAAATAACCACATACTCAACTGAAAAAATGAAAATGGAACATTGGATCATGTTGATCATGTTCCCCCCTCAATGTGAACATTTCACTTATTTAACACAAAACAGGAACTCTGAAAAAAGAATCACACCAAGCTGAAATTCACACCTCACACACAACTGAATCTGGAACACTGCAAAACTCAAAAACAAGTACTCACACTGCACACCTGTGCCACCAAATCATTCTTTACGGCCCCCGTCGTTGGTGACTGACGAGAGGTCGCTGTCTGACCTCCAGCCGCCGATGCCTCCATCCTCCATTTGCAATTATCTAATAGAGAAAATCTTCATCACTTTGATTTTTTGTATAAGCAGTACTTCCCTTCCTCTTCATTTTCTCCTTCGTCATCAGCAGCCATGGCATTATCTTGCAGTTTGCCATCAAGTAATTCTTGTGATCTTTTCTTGAAATTTGAGGACAAGTGACCAGATTGTCTGTAGTAATAACAGTTGAGCTGCTTCTTTGAATCTTTAGAAGATGATCTAGGTCTGAAAGAATATTTAGATCTTATTTTATCTTGTTTCTTACCATATAGGGATTTTTACTCTAGTTCTGCAAACATGCTTCTCTTTTCTTCATCTAACAAAGAAGAAATAAGTTCTTATAAACTTGGATTTATTTTACTCAATGTAAAGACCATGTTAGAATAGCATGGAGGCATGCTATTGACTAACACTGCTATAGCAATCGTCATCAGGGACATCTACACTTATTCCTGCTAGTTGATTGCAAATAGAATGAAACTTACTAATATGTTCCACCATGTTATCGCCTTCTTCCATCTTGAGGCCGAAACAATATCTGCTTTAAAGATATTGCTGCACTTCCAGCTTGTGATCCAAACAATTTGTTCAATGTCTCCCAAATTGTGTAAGAGGACTTTTTAAAGTCTATATGATGCAAATAGGAATTTGATAGACCCCAATCCAATAATCGTTGTAGCCTTTCGATCTCTGCTTGCCCATTTTTCTACTTCATCTGCATTTGTCAGTTTCTTCTCTTTTCCATCAACAATATCCCACAAGTCTTTGTTAATTAGGAATAGCTGAGGTTCATACTTGCCAGGTATGAAAATCTTTACCTTCAAATTTTTCAATGTGACTCATCTTATCCATTATGACGCTTCACAAATTAAAAAAATAGGTGCCAGATACAACCGAAAATGCACCCTTTTTTTTAAAAAATTTTAATATAGCTAAAAGCTATTAACATATACAAATATAAGACACATATCAAACTGGTTTTTAAACTAGAAAATTTGACTAATAATAAAAAAAAAAAAATAGACCAACCTTTACAAATATTCCCCACCGATTGCATGCAGCCTATCATTTCATGGGCGCAGATCTCGCAAAAATACCAAATCTCGAGCCAGATACAAAAATAATAATTTTCCTATTGCCACATGAATTTCTATGCATACGGATCTACAGAACTCGGATCAAAATCTGGAGTCCTCTTCAAACAAGGAAGACGAGTTAGAAGCTTGTGGATCGACGATACAACACGCAGCTGATGAGATATCTTCTACAGGTGCTCCAGTACAGGATGAGATGTCACTAGGAGCTTGTCACACGATCTGATTTGTGCATGCAATAAACTAACTTCACTTTACATGGTAGATCATTGAATAGGAGATGCATGCATTTCCTCCTATCAACATGTAGATTGCAGGTGTATGAGTTCCACTTGCAAAACATATGATGTATAACAATTTTCTTATGGCGCCAAGTACTGCATTCGTCTTCCTTTCAACAAACTAAAAAGTCACATCCGTTTTTTACATCAGACCCTGAACCACACCCAACAATGATCCTGATGCATGCGCCGACTTTATATAGAAATCACGTGAGAAAAAAAATCTAGTAAAATACGGCTGCCACTGTAAATGCGTGAGCTCTGAATTCACCAACCGTGTGAATTTCAATGCAAACTCAGGTCTCTCTATATGGGAAATGATCTCGATGGATGTTTCACCAATCTGCAGGTGTCAAATCTTTGAATCAAGAAAGACAGTGAACTAATAATGCCAAAGAATCAGAAGCTTTATCTCACCGTCTCACAGAAGATTATGTGGAGTTTTTTGTGGTTTCAACAAGCTTTGAATGAAGTAAAACAGAATTAATCCAGTGGACGTAGAAATAGATAAGCGCATATTTGATTATCAAAGCCATCACTTCATCTTTCCTAAACTGTGCACAACAAATCTTTCAAACAGAACGTAGGCTCCAAGAACATGAGAAATGAAAACTGCTATCAGATCTCCCACTGTCTTGATCTACACAAAACGTGAAACTCACCCATATGTAAAAAATGAATTTTCATAGCGATCTTCTTAAGACTCTCATTGTTCACAGGGACATGACCATTGACGCTCTGATACCAAATCTAAACTCAGAACCAAACTTGCACAGGTAAAACACACAGAATAATATATTAATTGTCTATATTCTTGCTACCTCTACACATATATAGGAGAGGATTCCCTATTATTATGGAACCACTCAATCCTATAATATCTCCTATTTAGTTTTGATTGTTACTCACGTAACAATACACAACTCAAATCATATGAGTTGTTAAAACAACTCCAACCAAGATATTATTGTTAATATAACAATAATATAATTAATAACATTTGTATTTAATGAATACATAAATAATGTAAACATTAATATTAGTTTCCTAACATGAACAACGTTCGATATCTACCTCGCCTCTGGTACCTGCTTATAGGTAATGTTGTCGTGATTGGGACTACTGTGAGTAATGCCTAAAATAGATGTAACAATGAATTTTGTGGCATAGTCCCTATAAATATTCATGTATAAATAAGGACACCATTCACATTTCATTCCCCCATCACCCTTTCACCTTTTCAAAAATCCTGCATTGGACATGTTGATTCACTCCAAAGCTTATTAGTAATGAATTGGTGAGTCTCTTCTAGTATTCTAAGGGTTTCTTGTACCACTTTTTTCCAGTATATATTTCAGTTTATTAGGACTAGGATATATCATAAGACGCATCTATATGGGGAGGTAATATCCCGCATTCACCCTTTCCACAACATTTTTAGTTGTATGATTCACAAAACACCAATTTTTCCTAACGGATTTTCCTCTTCAAGCCAAAACATTCCATGAACATGACTCCTTTCTATTTGTAAATAAGATAATTTTTTCCTATTAATTTCATCAAACTTGGATTATATAAATGTTAATGTTATATCTTTTAAGTCTAGGTTGTGTTCCATAAAACACCAATTTAGTACAGAAAAACATACTCATAGACTTTTTAAACATCAAGAAAGTGAATCAATCAAACAACTACAATCCAAACCTTACATTGATTCTGACTCATTAGCTTACTTGAGCTAAAAATACAAATTCATAATAGATTGTTTGAGATATATCACATGGGTATTGAGTAATTTTTTTGATTTCACTCCTTACATTGTCACTCATTAAGCTTGTATAAGATAGATCCAAAACAATTTCATAATAGCTTGTTTGAGCTATATCATACTATTATTAAGTAACTTGTTTGAGTTCAGTACTTTAATTTTCATTTGTTAATCTTGTTTAAGCTAAATCCAAAATAAATTTATAATATATTTTTTAAGCCATATCACACTGGTATTGAGTAACTTCTTTGGGTTCACTCCTTACATTGTCACTTATTAAGCTAAATCCAAAACAAATTCATAATAGCTTGTTTGAGCTATAATACACTTGTCCCAAGTAGCATTTTTTGAGCTTACTCCTTACAACCTTACTTGTTAAGCTTGCTTAAGCCAAAAAATAATCACAATCAATAACTTATTTGAGCTAAATCACCTTCATATTGAGTATCTTGTTTGAGCTTACTCGCTTAAATAATTAAATTTTATCTTGTTTAAGTTCAACTAAATCCTCACTTATTCACTTAGCCAAATCTCCTATATTTTTAAAGCTTAACCAAGTACATACAATGGTATTAAATCATTGTAAAAAAAACCCTATGTTTGGTCACTTTGATAGTTCGGATGATGAAAATTAAGTCAGACAACCCAAATCTTGATAGAGAACAAAAGGAGCATCTAGACAAATTGTTAGAAAAAAATAACAATGAATACCTACTTTACATCTTAGCCATGGGAGAAAAGTTACCTTTTGATTTTGGTGTGAAAAACTTGAATAACCTTATAGAAAAATTTAATTCAAGTAAACGCAATAAAAATATAATGACACAAATAATGCATCCAATGAAGAGCTATTCTCAAAAAATAAAGAATTGACAAAATAGCTTGCATAAATGGCTTCCAATATTGATAAGAAGTCACATGATCACAAAAAAGATCAACCTACCCATAAATTTAATGATGTCTTTGACAACCATAAAAAAAAATCCATTCGCACAAGAATTGAAGAGTATGAAAAAAATAATTTAGGGTGTTACAAAAATAAACAAAACAATTCAATTTGAAAGAACTTTTCCCTTAGCCATTTGATAAGGACGTGCTACGTTTACCATTCCCTTCAACCTTTAAAACTCCAAATTTTAATAAATAAAAAGGCAAGGGCGATCCAAGTGAGCATGTTAAGGAATTTTTCATGCAATGCTAAGAAGTTTCCTATCATGATATCTATAGTTTACATTTGTTCCCCTAAGAGTTTAGGTGGTCAGGATTTAGACTAATTTTTATGCCTTTCGAAAGGGTTTATCACAACCTTCATAGAGTTATCTAAAAAGTGTTTAATAGAATTATCCTTTAACTTAGACTTTGAAGTGACCATGCTCGACCTCTGCAACACCAAAAAAACAAATGAAAACTTTGCAACGTTCCTACAATGATGGCGAGGGATCACATGTAGATTCCCTTGTTCCATACCAGAAAGACAACTAGTCAACATTTTCATTTCAAATCTCAATGTGAAATTATTGTTTCAAATTAAAATACACTGCTTAACTATTTTTGAGGAAGTCATTGATAAAGGGATGCAAATTGAAAGAGCCCTAATTATGAAGGATTACTTAAAACATCCTTTAGAGACCAACCTCCTAGGGACATCCCCAAAAATAAAGATAAGTCAATGTTTATCAACACAATGTAGTAAATGATGGAGTTACTATACGATGGAAAAGTGACAAGCGAGAGTGGGAATCTACAAGTAAATATTCCTCGCACCAGACCTCCCGAGGTCATGCCGAGACAGCCGGTGGGGATAGAATACGTGTAAGATGCAGAAAAACTAGTTGGGAAATCTGATATCTTCGACGCGCACTAGTGGAACTTGCGAATCTAAGGCAAAGAAGGCCCTCCTAACTTGAAATGGTGTGATAGATCGATTGGCAAGGATGACTGCTCAAAGGCTCCAATCAATATCGAGCTCTGGCGTTATTCAATCTATGGGTTGTGGTATATGTGGGAAATGGCCTGGGATAGTTTCGTGTATGTCTCCAGACAGTGTCATAGAGTGGATGATGGATGTAGTTGTTTTTATGGGCGTTTCTCTGGCCTAGTCCAGAATTCTTTAGCTTCGTTAGCCGCTATATCTAACAAGGATAATTGTGTGATGATGATAGGTGGAAGTGGAGTAGATCTGAATACTAGTGTGCGTAGGCCGGTGTCTATGTCTGATTCACTTACAGATTAGTTGGGTTGCGGGATTGTGGATCGCAACCGTAGAATCTTGGTTGTTGCAGTACTGCTATGGTCATGTATGAATTCAGTCCCTGATCCCTAGTATCCAATAATAATATGCTTTCTCAGCCTCTATATTCAAAATTAATAGCTGCGCGATCTTCTCAGAGTACCGCACATGCGTTCTTGCAACCTGAATTCTTAGGCTAGTATCTATGTCTGTGAGAATGTCTCCCGCGTCTGGCTATGGGACCAAAGGATCACAATCGAATGTTTGCTCTCTTTCAAGCCCTTCTACAATCATGTAGATATTTTTCTAGGGTAATCTGTAATTTGGCTGATTTGACCAAAACGTGTGCGCTTGATTGTCTTGTATGTTTAATCCCCTCAACTGAGAGCTGATTTGTTGTAAGTCTGTTGTTGTTTGGAAGACTTGGATTCTAAGATTCTAGTCTATGTCAACTATTGCTGTGACGAGATTGGGTTGAGGCATGATTGGCTCGAATACATATTCTCTGGGCTCCCTAGGTCCCGTGATTGTCATACAAAAGCAATAATGTAAATCTAACTAAAACAAAGAGAATTTTAACTACGTGAAATACATCTATAGTATATATGATTTCTCTATTTTTGTATTTTCTGATGAACTATTGGAATGGATTTAGAAGAGCAATTAATTTAATACATCTATAAATTGACAGCTAAGATAACAATTTAAAACAAACAAGATAACCGAGTATAGCTATTTTTCTGTGCAGTTGTAAATCTATTCTAAAAAAAGAAATGATTGATCTAATCTATTTGCAAGACTTTCGATCCTACCTCAGAAGTGAGGAATGAATCATAGTCTCTTAGAAACTATCAATCCCCACAACTTCCCTAGCAATATCGAAAGTAAAATTTACTGAAATGAAATGTTTAGCTACTCTATTTGATATGCTTCTAATTTATAACTTTGAAAGCTAGAACCTAGATTCTGCATAACATTGGCGAATCTGATGGTGTGTGTGATTTGGTCCCCTCAGTGTGATCTCCTCGTTCTTTCATGCTCACGTGGATCCAGAAAAGCGTGTAATGCTTGCATCAACAGAAGTAGATGTTGGAACAAGGGATAAATTTAGAATACAGATTGAATACAATGCAAGTAGGAGAGGGATTGCGCAAGAGTATAGAGCTTGGCTTATGCAATTCCTAGCAGGATCTATTGCGAGTCATGCAACATAAACCGTCCAGAACCTA